>BQNB010089433.1:0-10000 GCA_026074375.1 Tanacetum coccineum
CCTTAATGTTAAATCAATTTCACCATAAGCCCCTTAACTCATAACACCATTAGTCTCTTAAGCCTAATAACTAACGGTCGTTATATCACTTAAATTAACCAAAACAATTAACCTTTACCCTTACCGAGCCCAAAACAAATTACCCAAGCCCATCTCTCTTTTATAATAAACCGAGCCCAAGTCCACCTCTTTATAAGCCGGGTCAAATAAGTCAAACAAACAAAAGAGAAGAAAAGGCGCCAAAATCCGGTTGTTACTATTTCACCGTCTTCCCCAATTTACCATCCTCAAAATTACTTGGATAAAATGCAATTAACTTGTCCATCAAAGATGCTTAGTACCAAGCAATGATTCAGCAAAAGGATACGTCACTGCAAGCTCCTAATTGGTCAAGATATGCAAGGGAAAGATACGCGGCTTCAAAACAAACACACCTTATTGGGAATTTTTGCACTAAAACAAGTGTAATAAAAGCACAAGAGCTCCAAAGATATGGGATTGCCAGCTTGGCAATCCATGTGCAACATTCCAATCTAACGGTTTCAAAGGGGCATCCAATGATTAAAGAAATTAAAGGGCTATGATCAAGACCAAGGGGAGCGTCTTTGAGGACCTAGAAGCTTTCTTCTCCTGCTATAAATAAGAAGTCACCTTCAGTCACATCAGCATCTAGAGTAGCTTAGTGTAACTTTTAGTGTAATTTTTTTATAAATGTAATTGTTAGCTTATCGTTTTTTAATAATGTACCTTTCCATTTTAAAGCTTGTAATCAGTTTTAATATCAATTAAAAGTTAAGTTTCATATTGTGCTTTTGTTAAATCCTGTTTTTACTTTAATACATAAAAGCTCTTAACTGTTCAATAAGCTCTTAATAAGCTGTCATTTTAACTCATAAGCTAGATACACTCTCATTTAAGCTCTTAAAGCTTAAATGAGCTTATTGACATGCAAATTCACTCCAAAAATTACCTCAGCTTAAATTTGGAAGGGAAACCAGAAATGGAAGGGTTTTCAAGACCTTACTAGCTTATCTATGATAAGCTAAAGCTTGTTGATTAGCTCATAAGAGCATTTGATAAGCCTTGTTTAAGCAGAGGCTTCTGTAAGTTTTCAATTTGCATTTTATAGCTTAAATATTGCATTTAGCTTATTACTGCTTAATGGTAGCTTATTTCTGCTTAGATTAGCTTATTAGTGTTTAATGTTGTTATTATATGCTTATCTAGTTTAATTGTTAGTTTAAATCATAGATTGCTTGTTATTGTTATAAAAAAGTTAAAAATCCAAAAATAACATTAGCTATAGACTTATTGTTCTGGCTTATTTGGTTATTGTTATATGTTCATTAAGTCTGATTTTAGCTGCCTATTATCTGGTATCTTACTTTCTAGCTTTAAAACTCATTTTTATTAACTAAATATGGGATTGAGGAGTGTAAAAGGGTGTTTGGGTCAAGCAGTACTAACTTGAAGTTAGTACTGCTTGAGACCATTTAGCCTTTTAAATTTAATTTAAATCTCATAATTAGGTTAATAAGGTCTGGATTTAAAGCTGTTATTATGAGTAATCTAGTTTTTAAAAGTGTTGAGTTAGTTTTATGAATCTGTTGCCTTAAGCTCAGATCCTTAGTTTCATTTAGCTTAGATTTATTTCTAGTTATGATCAGTAGTACTCATTTTGCCTTTAGCTTTGGTGTATTTAAAAAGTAGTAGAAAAGACAAACTAGATCATTAGCCTGCAATTTTAGTTTTATGATGTAGACTTACGTGTCAATTGCATCCGATTAGGAAAAAGGAATTAGATCACTTTAAGTTCAATTCGTGTCTCTCAAGAGCCAAGTGTTTTTAGGGTAGATTTAATTGTTTTGGGTGCCTTATTTTAGCCTTATAAAGCTTTTTTGGTTAATCGTCGTTCTTGAGCTGAAAACAGCTCTTTGGGCATTTCCAATAATTAAAGAGTTAACTCAGCATGTACTGAGCCAAACATCCTCTTTCAAAAAGCTTTTTCTTAGCTTAATTGAATTTCAAAAATAACCTTTTTTCAAGAATTGATTTAGATAGATTTTAGGTCAAGCTTTAAGGTAGTATAGGTGTAAAGGTCATAAGGTTCTGTTTGAGTGCTTAAAAATAAGCTCAAAGTTGCTTAAAAGTCTATTGGATCCGTTTCTCATAAGTGTTATTAGTCTATCTTTCAGGCTTATGGCTTTTGTTTATGTTACTTTAAGTTTAGATTTGTTAATTAGGTTAGTTATAGTTGTAGGTGGCATATTCTAGTCCTCAGCTTTTAGCTTAATCAAAATTTCTAGCTAGCTTAGTTTAGTAAAAACCAAATTTTCTTTTAAGTATAATCTGTTTGCTTTTTAGCCTCTTTCCAGCTTATTTAGTAGGATTCATAAAAAGCTTCTTTTATAAATTTTACTTATTTTTAGCTGTTTTACAACTTGGCTTTTTAAAGTTTTTGCAAAATAAAAAAAAAGGGAAAAGGGGAAATCCAGGGTGAGCAAGGCTCGAACCCTGGACCTCTACCCTCCTCAACCTTTATAAACGCCTCAACACACACACACTAACAACGTGCCCTTGGGACTTTAGTGCCTTAGGTGACACTTTTTATTCTTTATATACCTTTTTGGCGTCTTTGTTATAAACTAAGCTACTTCGAGTGCTTATAAGTTTTTTCCCGGCTTATTTAGTTTAGCTCTTTAGGGTTTTATATTTTTTCCTACATTCTGTTTATCATAAGCTACTTTTAGAAATTTTCTTAGATTTTTAACTCAACGTTTAGTATTTTTAATCATTTATTTTTATTAAAAACTTTAAAAAATTCATAAAAAATCAAAAAATAATCAAAAAAAATAAAATTCTTTTTTTATAAAATTTTCTTTTATCATATTTTAGGCTTAGGTTTGAAATTTACTTTCGTAGGGTTAATATTTTGTAATATCACTTTTTAAAGAAAGAGATTTCGTTCCCGTTCTCGTTTTCTTCATTTTTAGCTTTAATCACTTTCGGTTTAGGATTCCCTTAGCTTTTTCTTATAATTAGGATTAAGAAAAATTTAAAAATTATTTTAGGATTAATTTTTGCTTAATTGTCACGTTTTCGTTAATCCCCGTTATTCGTTTTTGCCTTTAATTGCTTAATCGTTAATTTTCTGGCTTTGCTTAATTGTTTTTAAATTGTAGATATAGAACTAGAAATTAATCCAAAAGTTTTGAAACCAATTCATATAATTTGTCCAAATTAAGCGAGAGTCTCAATTTCACAATTCTTGTGGATAATTATAAACACGAACCGGTGAATTACTTACCCGGTAAAAACGTTAGATATTTTTGTGTAGATTTTTACTATAAATCTTTGTCCTCAAGGATTTTTAGTAAATTTCTTTGTACTTTAATATAATACGTATATACTTGAAACGCTATCAAGTTTTTGGCGTCATTGCCAGGGATTTGTGTTAAAGATTCCTTCGTTTGAATTTGTCGATCGTGATTTGAAGAACCTTTCGTCTTCGAAAGTTACGTCTTTTGAAAAAAACAAAATAAAAAAAATTAAAAATATAAAAAGTAAAAAATATTTTTCTTTTTCTTTTTACTATAAGTAGAAGTTTAAATAAAAATACAAAAAAAATACAAAAATATTTGCTCTTCCGGATTTTTCGATTTTTATTTTGTTATCTTAATTACTAAAATACACAATCAATTTAATTCTCTTACTAGAGAATTTGTGAATATCCATTAATAAGTTCCCGAACTTAAGATTCAAAATTTACCGTCTTGTGTCACTTACGAAAAAGGCGCACCTCTTTTGTGAAATAAGCTATTAGGAGGGTTGTTCCATGGAATACGACCCGAAAGGGACAAAGTTTTTAAGGTGATTCGTCCACTACGTCCCCCGTTTGCAAGTTTTATACTAAGGGAGTTTGTTACCCTACATTTGTTGATTAATTTCGGTTAATACAAAATATTTTTTGTATATATATTTTTCTCTCTTCATTTGTTTGTTTAGTGCATGCGCACTAAAAATTCCAATTTTCTAAATAATTTACCCGTAACCATTCCGAGACGTCGAAATAGAGGACGTGCTCCAAACGTAGTCAAACCCGAGCTTCGTACTATCGTTGAAGTTGCACCAATGGCGGAACGTACAATGGAAGAGCTACTCCGTGCACCCACGGAAGGGTATGGAGAAGCTATCGTTTTACCGGAAATTAATGCGGATCATTTTGAGATTAAAACGAATTTGTTACAACTAGTTCAAGCTAGCCCGTTTCACGGTTATGAGAGGGAAAATCCCCACGCTCATATTAATAGTTTCAAAAGGATTACCTCGACTTTACGATTTAGAGATGTACCGAACGATGTTATTAAGCTAATGATGTTTCCATATTCACTCGAGGGGGCCGCTAAAGTTTGGTACGAGAAAGAACCACCTAATTCGATCTTGACTTGGGAGGATCTCGTAACCAAATTTGTGAATCAATTTTTCCCTCCTTCGAAAACCACTCACTTAAAGAATGAAATTTCTCGTTTTACACAAAAATTCGAGGAGACTTTTAGTGAAGCATGGGAACGATTTAAGGAAATGCTTAGAGCTTGTCCTCACCACGGATTTACGGAGTTAACTCAAGTTGATACCTTCTATAACGGTTTAAACGAGAATGATCAAGACTCCTTAAATGCCGCGGCGGGTGGAAATCTTTTAAGTAAAACGACTAGAGAAGCTTTGAATATAATTGAAAACAAATCAAAAGTTCGTTATTCACGTAACAAATCGAATGTTTCTAGGATGAATACGACTTCTAGGGAAAGTGTTAGTAAAACGGATGAGAGAATTGATAAGCTTGCGGACCAAATTTCGACCTTAGTTGAAATTGTTTCTAAGAAAGTTGTCACTCCCGCTCCGGTTAAAGCGGTTGAGGAAATTTGTGTTACTTGTAGTGGGCCTCATGCTTGGTACAATTGTCCTAATACCGATAGTAATCAATCTAGTGTTTGTGCGGCAACGGGTACTTACAATCAAGTTAACCCTCCAAATCGTGCTAGCAACTACATGGCACCACCAGGTTTTGCTCCGGTGCAAAACAATGGTCAAAATAGGTTTAATCAAAATCAAGGTCAAGGGAATAATTTTAATCGGGGAAATAATTTTCATGGTAATCAAGGTTTTCAAGTTCAAAATAATCATGCTCCAAATTTTCAAAATCAAGGATTTCAAAACCAACCTTTTCAAGTTCCTAATAATCATGTTCAACAAGAGTTTTCAAATGAGTTTTCAAGTTACAAGAGAACTAATGATCAAATGATGAGAAACATGCAAAATCAAATCAATTCGTTGAAAGGAGAAGTTAAGAATGAAATTCAAAACACGATGAAGACTCAACAAGCCGTCTTGATGAATCAACAAAATGTTTTTCAAACTAACTTGCAAAATATGTTAAGTGGATTCTTTCAAAACCAAGCCTCAACTTCGGGTACTCTTCCGAGTAATACCATTCCAAACCCGAAGGGTGAGATGAAAGCGATCACTACTCGAAGTGGTGTTGCTTACGAGGGACCCTCGATTCCTACTAATCCTTCTCCTAAAAAGGTAGTGGAACGAGAAACCGAGGAGACAACGGATAAAGAGCAATCAAATTTCCAAGGAAGTACCGCTCACATCCCACCTCCGGTTAACCCCATTTTGATTCTGGAACCCGATGTTCCGAAGACTTTACCTAAGCCGAATATTCCATATCCTTCGCGACGTAATGATCAAAAATCCCGTGACAAAGCTTCGAATCAAATGGAGAAGATCTTTCAAATCTTTCAAGATTTGCGCTTCGACATTAGCTTCGCGGATGCTTTACTTTTGATGCCAAGATTTGCTCCTACGATTAAGAATTTGCTCATGAATAAGGAAAAGTTGCTTGAATTAGCTAAGATACCGTTGAACGAGAATTGCTCGGTGATGCTCCTCAAAAAGCTTCCCGAAAAGCTTGGAGATCCCGGCAAGTTTCTTATTCCATGTAATTTCCGGGGAATAGATATGGTGTATCACGGCCTTGGGCCGATCTGGCGCAGCAAAGATCTTATGCCCGCTTGTTCTATTGGAAAAAGCTTTCCCTACCCGAACTTACCCCCACTCGGATGACTCTAGAGCTAGCGGATCGATCCATTACTCGTCCTAAAGGACTCGCCGAAGACGTTTTTGTCAAAGTGGGAAAGTTTCACTTTCCTACCGACTTTGTTGTTGTTGATTTTGAAGCCGATCCTCGGGTTCCTCTCATTCTTGGGAGATCCTTTTTGAGGACCGGCCGTGCCTTAATTGATGTGTACGAAGGAGAGCTTATCTTAAGGAACGGGGATGAACGATTAATTTTTCATGTCGATAAGCATCCTCAAAAGCATGCAAACGAGTCAATTAAAATGATTAATTTCATTGATGTCTCATGCAAGGATAGTTTTGGAGAAGTATTAAGATTAAAAAAATCAAATCATTTCTCGAGTGGCAGTACCACTCCGCTTTCTGATTCTCGTCCTAGTTTTATATCTTTTGAGACTAGCGATTCTCTTCTTGAGGAGTTCGCCGATGAACTCGCTCTTCTTGACCCATTTCCACCGGGAAATGAGGATGTTGATTTTGAAGCCGAACTTAGAGAAATTGAATTGTTGCTTAACCGATATCCGTCAACAGATTTTTTACCTAAGATTACAATTGATCCTAATCCCGAGAGGTTCTCCGACGAACCTGCTCTAGCTTGCTTACCTCCACCCGATGATGACAAGTCATTTCTTAAGGAAGATGTTCAAGAAGAAAATTTTCAAGTTTATTCAAACCCTCTTTTTGAATTTAATGACAATTACAACTCTAGTGACATTAATCCTCTTTTTAATGAGATATTAAAAGATGTCGAGAGCAAGAACTCCAATGTTTTTAATTTTGATGAGCTAGTTATACTTAACACACCTCTTTTCGATGAGGATGAGTGTTTCGACCCAGGAGGCGAAAATGATAAATTCGATGCTTTTATGGACATTTATAATGACTCGGAGGGAGAAGTTCTTGATATTTTGCATAACACCACCCATAATCTCTTCCTCGAAGTGTTTTTCGATCATGAACCACAAGGCTTAAAGGATGAACCTGATAATGATAATTTGATGACCGAGGACAAAGTTTTTGACCTCGAGGTTATGGAGAATTTTTTTTCCATCATATGTGAGATTATCCTCTAAGGATCGCCATTATCTTTTCTTCATAATTTTTTTCTCCTTCGGGAGTGAGGATATCATTTTTGACCCCGGCATCTCCGTTTTTCATTTTTCTTCTCTTGAGCCGGAAGAACCACAATGCTTCAATGATGAAATCCGGAACTGATACTTTGAAAAATATGAGAGAGAGTAGGAGGAGAGAGAGAGGAGATAGGATCTGGGAGAAAACTTTTTCTCCATCATGTGTGAGATTATCATCTAAGGACCACCATTATCTTTTCTTCACAATCGTTGTCCAAATCCTTTTTACTCATCATGTGAACTTTCTTTTCTCCTTCGGGAGTGAAGACGCCATTTTTGACCCCGGCATCTTCGCTTTTCATTTTTCTTCTCAAGAGCCGGTGGCAGTTAAATGTTCAATGGAATTTTGTTCTTCCACTTGTTTCATCCCCAAGGACGAATGAATTCGGGGATCGTGTCAAGCTATGTGACTCGGTTACCAAAAACAAAGCGCTTCGTGGGAGGCACCCCATGCTTATCCATTTTCTTCTTTCTTATTTCTAATGTGATGTGAGGAGGCTTGTACTCTTCTGATTCTTGTTGTTTGTACTTGTGATTGTTTGTAGGATTGACCCAAAAATTTTGAAGACTCTCGTGTTCGGTGTTTTGTCCCGGTCCACTCGAGCGTCCTAGCCTTTGCTTGCCATTAGTTTGGGGAAATCCGATATCCTAGATTTTTATCGACTAACATTTATCTTTTAGCATACTTGATAAATGGCTTAAGATTTTTGTGATACTTTTTCCACGCTTGGATTATGCATTCGACTTTTTGAGTTCTAGTATGGGGTTTTTAAGTCTTAGGCTAGGAAACATTGAGGACAATGTTTAATTTTAGTATGGGGTAGTATATCTTCGATATGATCTTACCTACTTTTGCCCGTTGTTCTCACGTACCCCGTTTTCCCACAAAAAATTTAAATTTTTAAGTCTTAATATCTAGTTTATTGTTCATATATATATAAAAAAAATTGTAAAATAGTTGACACGAATGTAGGTTTTCCGTTGGTGAGAATGAAAAGTAAATTTTGACCCGACCGGTTTTATATCTTAGCTTTCTCCTTAACTTTATATAGATTGATTTTGCTAATCTTTTATACAAGGAGCTATAAAAAGCAAGTCTAGCTTGAAAAAGTCAAGACTTTGCAAGTTCCCATAATTGATTTTAAATATGCGAAGTTCGATTTATTAGAGTTGAGATTGTTGCCAGTCAATGTGACTTGTTAAAGTGCCGATCTTAATTCATTAGGCTAAGTATTCACAAGTTTCTTTCTTAGAAATTTTAAATTGTGAAGAACAAGAGATGATAGAGTAGAGTATAAGTTTTGATGCTAAACATAGAATAGTTGGATTTCTTTAAGGCTCATAAGTGTTAATTGTGGCTTTTTCTCCCATTAGCTTGTTTCACCTTTATATAATTGTTTAATAAATAGAGTTGTGCGGTTTTTTGGTTAATAATTAGTTAATAGAAGTTTTCTTTAGTTCCTTTGTGATTAAGATGAGTACACATCAGGAATACTTAATTTGGCATACTATATGTATCACAATAATAAATATTTTGATTATCCCTTAAAGAACCTTAAGGTATTTGAGGTAAGTAGAATTTAATAAGTGAAATTATAGCCTTATTCATTCCTTAAAGAGCCATAAGGTATATGGAATGGATATTGTTGCTTAATTTTTGCTTTAGTCGTTCTTTAAAGAGCCTTAGGGTATATGGAATGATTGAAGTTATCTTGTTTGTACCTTAAAGAGCCTTAGGGTATATGGTGCAAATAAGATTGGTCCATTTATGTCTTAAAGAGCCTTAGGGTATATGGAATGATTGAAGTTATCTTGTTTGTACCTTAAAGAGCCTTAGGGTATATGGTGCAAATAAGATTGGTCCATTTAGGTCTTAAAGAGCCTTAGGGTATATGACATCAATGGTACCTTGCTTAAGTAAACCTAATAAAAGCCAAATTTTGGTCGCCTTGATGTGGACTTTAATCTTGATGACATTGGTTTCTTTTGAAAAGGGCTAGAAATTTTTGGGGCATTCTCGGATCGAAATGCATCTTGTTCTATGATCCCTAACGGTTATGGAAATAGCGAAAGTCAAAATATTCTAGGTAGGTCTTTTTAATAAAAAAAAAGTTTGAAATGGAAAATAGGGTGTTTTATAATATGCTGATTTCTAACTCTCCCCACGAAGACTTTACTACTTCTTAAAGGGATTAGTTTGGAGGTTTTGAGGTATTTGGTTTTAGAGCATATAACATTGCTGAGGACACGACAATCAACTTAGTTTGGGGAATTTTGATATGTGAGAAATCACATATCTTTATTATACCAAAAATGGCCCTTAAATGATCAAAATGTGCAAAAATATGCTTGTATTTGTGTATTTTGTTGTTTGTGAATGTGTAGGTACGGATAATGCAAAAATCACAAGAAAATGGTCAAAACCGGACAAACACGGACACGGGAACGGATAGAGTGCACAAGAGCCGGAAGTTTCTAGCAAAAGGTCATCAAAAGTCAACCCTTGGTCAACAATGGTCAACCCACAAAATGCCAAAACCCTCAGAATTCCCAAAAGAGCCTTATTGTTAAATTAAATTCACAAAAAGTCCTAAAAACCCTAACACCGTTATCTCTTTTTTATTAAAGAGATAACGGTCGTTATCTCTTATATAAAAACCCATTGACCTTATAACCGAGCCCAAATACTCACCACGGCCCAATCCTTTATTATAAAACCCGGGCTCAAG
>BQNB010089433.1:15000-24053 GCA_026074375.1 Tanacetum coccineum
TTTTTGTATGGATTGATTATGGTTGCTTAAAATGTCGTGGGTTTTGGCTAGGAAAGGAGAGAAAGAAATGAATTTTCTTAAGTAAAGAGTTTATGTAAACTTCACATATGAAGCAAGTATTTATAGGAGAAGGAAACTAGATATTTTAGTTAGCCAAGTTTGACCAAGAATTCAAAGGGGGGGGGGGGGGGGGCTCAGAACCCCCCACCCACCCCCCCCAACCCCCCCCCACCCGTGGTCAAACGGGACCAAGGGAGGGAAACAGGACTATTAATGGTTTATGTCTTCTTATCCTCCTAATGGAATCATCCCATGGAAGGGTTTTAGGGATTACTGTTTCTACAGTTTTCTTTCTTTATTAATTTGTATGTAACTTGTTATTATCAAAGAAAATTGTAAGTAAAGTTTTATATAAAAATGTAATGTGTAGTTTTTATTTAAAAGGTATGTTGAAATGTCTTGGTTAATTTGTACATATACATTTATATAGGACATGTATATGTATGCTCATATGCATAAAGTTTTATAAACTTTGATCGTTGTATAAAAACGTAGGTATTTGTTGAAGCGTACGATAATTTTTAGGGTTCCGGGAAAAACCTAATTGTCATTTATCGCGAAACGTAAACACTTTCACGTATCCGATAAAATAACTTGTGAAATGTTAATAATTATTCTCAAAATAATTACTTAACCCTTGTTTGACGTAAACAATAAATTGCTTGATGCTCGTTTACGTTAACTGATTATTTCTAGTTTACGCGATTTAACTTAACGATTTCCATTAAAAACAAACGCGTACAATACTAAAAATAAATAGTGACTTTATTAACGTCGTACATTGTCCTAAAACACGAGGTGTTATATTAGCTCTGGATACCAATCAGTCACACCCCCAAACATGGTCTGGACGAAATTCGTGTCTGGGGTGTGACGTCATAATATACATCACACAAAGCACGAGAGAACGACCACTAATGGATGTTTTGAAAATCATAACTTTTTGCATTATATAAAAAAAGATAAGTTTTACAAGATTTAAGAGAAATTAAACATTTACGGAAGCGTAAGTAAAATGTAGCGGAAGCATAATTTGGTTTTCAAAAGGCAACGAGTATGAATGAGAAATAAAGTCTGGGTAATGGTATCATATTGCACGTAGACTACACATAGCACGTCAAAGAAGTCCAAAGCTAATAACCTGAGAAAAACATGCTAAAAACGGTCAACATAAAGTTGAGTGAATTCATAGGTTTAAGTAAAGCATTTATGAGGATAAAAAACGTTTAGAGAATACTGCTTCACTCATAGTATTATGAAAAGATGTTTAGCAATTTGAAACATTTAAACAAAGTAATGTAGACCACAAGATTTCAAAACGTATGTGACAATCTTAGCTGTTTACGATTTCACATACAAAGCACATGAGACTATTATAACAAATACAATATCACATGGAAAGTATTACTGTTGCGCTAAGCTCATGACACCGAAGCTCAATTTAAAAGGAAGCATATTATATGCCAAACAAGAATTAATTTTCTCTAAAGGTATCTAACCAATATCACCTAGTGAAATCTAACATGGTATATATCCATTTATCGGGAGCCTCATAGGTAGTGAGCGCTACTCACCGGGATAGGGATAATTAGTCCCAATAGATCTATTTATAACACTCACGCTTACTTAACCAGCCAGTCGGTCAAGAAATTAACGGTTCATGATAGTTCGGGCATTAGTGGTCTATTCGTAACTTAGGCAACACATAACAGGAAAGTAGATCAAGATACTTTGTTCCATAGTAAAAATCAACCATGTTAATTCCAAATAAAGGCTTTAAAGTAATTGCAACCAAAGTAAAACAAAGAGTGATATCCATATTAAACCGATTTGCCAAACGAAACATTCTAAGAGTTGAAATCATTAGAGTAAACAAGTTTGTAAATGAGCATGTTCTTACCCCAAAATTTATAAGGTAAATATAAAACAAGTAAAACGTGGGGCTATGAACTCACCTTGATGTTGCAGAACAATTAGCAGAAATGAAAATAATAAGCACAACACAACGGAAAATGGAACGACTCGACCAAGAAGATGCGGCTTAACTTAACGACTATGACCCACTAGTTTAGGATGACGAATTAGGGTTTTCCGATGGATGAGTACATCAATGCGACATGTTGATAAAGGATTTGGATTTCAAGTTGTAAGAGTTTGGTGGTTGGTTAAATAAAATAAACCAAAAGGTAAAAGCAAAGTATGTAATATATTCCGTATATATTACATATGAAAGACAAGAAAAATATATAATAGGTGAGCGTTATTACATATAAGAAAAAGAATAACGAGAAGGATAAAATATTCAAAGTATAATAATATTTCGCAAGGATTTTATAAGAACACAGATAAAAATACATTGTAACAGTATAGTCAACACATTTTCCAAAATCACAACCAAATAATTTATAAAGAGTTCTCGTTAAACACAGCAGACGTTGTTAAAGTTACGAATTAAATTAAATACGTTTTTAAATTTTTACAAAACTTAATAATTTTGTCTATTAGTCGAGAATTATAAAATAATATTTTATAATTTAGTATTTCATTACGCGTTTTTAACTAAACTAGTTGTTTTGTTTGTAAAAATATAGTTTTCATTTGTTTGTCGGGTTATTACGTAACTAAAATTTAATACTCTTAAAACTATATAACTTAATCTTTTTATCGGGTTTCCAAGATAATAAAAGTTTTAAACAAAATATACTAAGTGTAGAAATTTATAGAAATTTCAACATGACCTATTCGTTTATACGACGTTTCCTATATTTATAAAACTCAACGTTTTCCACTTAAATCAAACCCGTGTTCTAATACGCTCAAGATATAACTAAACGAACTTAAACATAACCAAAACAAGTCTATACCCAACATACACCCTAACCGGCTGTTAAACAATGAACCAAACACACCCTTATCGCTGTAAAACAGCGAACCAAACAAACCCTTAAGTGCTGTAAAACAACAAACCAAATGCACCCTTAAGTGCTGTAAAACGCAGATCTAAACGCCCCTTTTGGGCCAGATTTGCACAACAAACACCCCTATTTGGGGCTGTTAAAACACAACAACAAACACCCCTTTTTGGGCTATTATACGAGCAACCAAACAAAAAAACGAACACACTTATATCGCCATTTAACCAACCCGAATAAAAATACCAAAACAAGAAAAGGAAACAAGCTAAAATAAACAAAACCAAGTTTCATTTTATTTTTATATAAAAAAATAACCAATCCAAACTCGAAAAAAAAGTGAAGGTGGTGGTGGCTGTTGTGGTGTAGCAGCCGAGGTGTGGCGGCTGCGACGGTATGGTAGTAACGAGGTGATGATGGTGATGGGGTGGCAGTGGAGATGACGACGTGGAGATGGAGATGGGGAGATGAAGGTGATGGCGGCGTAGAGATGGTGGTGGTGCGTGGCGTACGTGGAGCAGTGTGGCGTGATGGGTGGCCGGCGGGTAGTTGAGATGCAGCAACGGGAGAAGGCAAGCGAAGGTGAAATGGTGGTGGAGATGAAGATGATGCTGAGAGGGTGACGGTGGTGAGGTGATTGCAGCCAGCGACTGGTGGTGGGTTGGCCGGAATATGGCCGAAAGGATGGGAGGCGCCGAAAATGTTTAGAGAGGGAGAAGAGATGTATATGTGTGTGTTGGTGGCTAATATTTTTGTTTATATAGTGTAAAGTTTTAAAACAAGGTGACAAGTACCTAAAATATCAAGGCTAATGTTGTAAATATTTCTAGAGGGACCTAAAGTGTAATCTTTTGTAAAATAACGGTTCGGGACTCGTTTAGGCTAGTTAACGGACGATTCAAAACACGAAAATTGGGTCGTTGTGTTCAAAATAGTTTTTCCCACGAAAATGAGTATTTACACGACTAGTATTTTATAAATGTTTTTATAAAATATATTTAAAATGTTATAGTTATTGGGAATCACGGGTAAGCGTTTTTCGAAAAATAAAAATTTGACTCGAAATATTTCGTGTTTTACAAACGTTTTGAATAAATATTAAAAATTTTATTAAATATTTTTATTAAATAATATGCGATAATTAAATATAATTTGATTATTTTCGCGTCGATACGCGTCGTGTGCGGTTTTCATAATTTACGAGCTATCTTCTCGTTTTAAGTTTCAAATAAGTTGGAAAAATAAATTTATAAATGAGAGATATGTAATAATAAGCATGATTTATTATTTAAATACGCTTCGAAAAATAACCGGTTACGCGGTAATCGTTTTTATGTGACCGTAAAAGGTCAAAAAGTCAAAAAGTCAAGTCGAAACCAAATAGTCAAAGGGTAAAATAGTAATTGAAAGTTCTAAAAATTGTCGGGTGTGACAGTAGAGTATGAGCATGTGGTTATGAATCTGACTTGTCTCTGGCTACTAGCTGCTACCGTCGGGAATACCTGCAGGTTTACGTTAGTAATAAATGAAAGAGTCTTTGTTCACTTTCATCGAATACGGTTGTAATAACCACGGTTCCCCGTTAATCAGTATAAATACTTCTTGTGATCAGGTAGAATTCCAAAGAATCTCCTTGACAGGGTTTCACACATGCACTAGCCGTTCTCAATATCAGAGCGACTCAAAGAAGACAACGCGATATGAGTGAATCAGTAAAATACTATCTAACCGATTGAAGAGAAAATTGATTTGAAAATCAATCGATGTGTCACTTGTAAAAGTGTTTTTGTAACACATTGAGAGTTTTGAGAGTTAATCAAAATTCATCAACTATCAATTCATAAACTGGACCAAATCGATATCCAGTGTCACAAGTTTGATCCATTTAGGATCTCACAAGTTACCTACCTAGAGCTTGTTTGATGTTGGATCTAGCAGGATTTCCATATTCACTATGAATACTTAAGTATCACTCAGATGTTCTGGAAATAACGTAAGGATAATGCGTAGGACTCTTCAGATATTCCTGGTTAGAAAAATATTTACAATCAAAATGGAATAGCAAGAAACTCAACACAATCAAACCCTCTTGGGTTTGATTTTTGGCCGAACACCACACACCCCTCAAGAATCAAAGCCCTAACTTTTTATTAATTAAAACCTTGCAATAACCCTTGTTTTTATACCCTTGATGCCTAGATTATACCCAAAATCAATAGAATCTTTAAAAACCAAAAACCTTGAAAAAGCCTTGCATGATGATTAATCTTGAAAAGAATGATAAGGATTAATGTAGGAATGATAGGAATTGATTAGAGAAATTTTGGAGATGATTTTGATGGTGGTTGTTGTTGTTCGACGTGAGCAGGAGACACAGAAGGAGGAGAATATCTTTTCCAGTTATAAATTTGTGTGTGTTTCTGTAAGAGTTAGAATGAGGGTCAAACTCAATATAAGGGGGTCAAGGTGTTTATTATTTCCTAGTTTGTATCGTAAAATATATATATATACAAGGGGTGTTTGGTTTTTAGTTTTGTAGGAGAAGTAAAAATAATAAAGGGAGTGTTTGGTTTAGCTATTTGTTGGAGTCAACAAGGAGGAGTGTTTGGTTTTGTATGTTATGTTTATTTTATGTTTTTATTTTTATTTTTCTAAAACATTTATACTACAATATTTGATTTAAAACACTTAGTTAAAATATTAAAAAGTGTTAAAGTACTATTTTTGACACGTCTTTGGCAAAACGCGGGAAAAATCATAAAATAATAAAATAACAATAAATTGACTTCCGGTGTGAAAACATGAAATTTTTTAAATTTCTTAAAACGCTTACGAATAATTATTCAAAGCACAACTCGTAAATCGCTAAAACGATGATTTTTGCTAAATCGGCTAAAAGCGAAAATAATAATTTCTATAAAATTTAGAAAATCGAATTAGGGCTCGGTTTAAATATTGATCTTAAATTCAGAAATGTTACACGCCCAAACAATACCGAAGTTGCAACGCATTAAATATGCAGGACTAGACCCAGTTGAATGATAGGAAAAACACATAATTAAGCACATAAACGGGTATGAAGTGATAAACATAATCAACATAAAACGAATAAAGAACAATCGATATAAAGACAAATCAAAACATTATATTATCATAAACATGGCTAATACATAAAGGTATTAGCCGATAGTCATTGTAACAATACACGAAATCATAGATGAACTATTAAACATAATGCTAACCGAACGCGTATAGTGGAGTGTAGAGATTACAAGAGTTTTCCCATTGATCGGACCACTTTTCAGGACCTTCTTGGCTTCATAAATCTTTTGGAAATCGGACTTGGTGGCTAAAAGCATACCCTAAATCGTATTTAGGGTTTGGTATTTATAGACTCTGAAAATTGGTTGATACAGCGTATTGGAACTCAATACGGCATATCGGGATTGGTTGGTGTAGGCTCTACGAATAAAATATTCCAGAATTTTCTTGAGCAGGTTTGGATATGCCATATCTATTTTTGGATACGTCATATCCGCTAAAAATGTGTTTTTTCTTGATTTTTGACCAAAGTATCATATACGCGTATATACGGCGTATTCTTCAAAGTCAAGCAATGGTCTTGAGTTCTTCAAAGTCTTTAGATACGACGTATGCTTCCTGAATGATACAGCATATAGGGTTGGATTCCTTGGAGTGCGTGCTACGTTCTCAATCAATTAGTTATATCATTCCCAATTTACATTTATTACTGTATCTTTGAATACTTATCCAGCTGGATGCGACGTATGGAAGCAAATTGATATGCCGTATTGGGAATTGGTCAAACGCGCTTTCTTGTGAATTTTTGGCGTTGATACGCCGTATCTCTTTAGCTGGATACAGCGTATGTGTCAGAAATTAGCAATCTTCAAATGTCTTCATTTTAGCTCTAAATTATGCACCTTTTAGCTTTTCTTCACAAAACACTCCTGAATTACTGCATTTATCAACTTTAAAGCAATTAAGTACCAAATCATGCAATAATTATATAAAAGTGGTCAAAACAGATGGGATAAATGATATAATAAAGTGACGTTATTCGATGTCATCATCCACTTTAAGAGGATGCAAGATATTTCTAAGGATGGGTTAATCCCAGCTTTTGACATGGACACTGAAAAGTGTAAGACTTGCATGCTGATCAAAATAACTAAGAAACCATTTCAAAATGTAAAACGTAAAACTGAAGTTTTGGAGCTGATCCACAATGATATATGTGATTTGCATGCTACTCCCCCTTTAGGGAATAAAAAGTACTTTATGACATTTATTGATGATGCTTCAAGGTTTTGTTATGTTTATTTATTACATACTAAGGATGAAGCATTAGATAAATTCAAAGTATTCAAAACTGAAGTTGAATTACAATAAGGATCCTTGATCAAAAGATTCAGGACTAATAAGGGAGGTGAGTACATGGATACTCAGTATATAGTCTGTTGGTATTATCCATGAAACGACTGCTCCTTATACTTCACAACAAAATGGTATATCTGAAAGGAAAAATAGATTACTAAAATAAATGGTTAATTCCATGTTGTCCTACTCAGGACTAAGTCAACGGTTCTGGGTGAAGCTATGTTAACAGCATGTTATTTACTAAATATGGTTCCCAATAAAAGGAACAAGATTACCCCATATGAACTTTAGACTAAAAAGAAACCAAACCTGAACTACCTTAGGGTGTGGGGTTGTAGGGCAGTTGTAAGACTCCCTGATCCAAAGCTAAAAACTTTTGGTGAAAGAGGCATTGAATGCATCATTGTTGCATATGCTGAGCATTCCAAGGCTTTTTGGTTCTTTGTTATTGAACCTAATGAATCAGTTTTAATTAACTTTATAATTGAATCAAGGAATGTTATCTTTAATGAGAATAGATTCTCTTCAATCCCTAAACCAAGTCTTAGTATTCCTAAAGGAACTAAAGACATTAGTGGTTCAATGGTTCCTAAAAAGGTCACTGAAGAAGTTGTTCAGCAACCTGAACCTTAGCTTAGAAAAAGCAAAAGGAATAGGACTCTAAAGAAATTTGGACTTAAATTTCAATTATACTTAATTGAAGGAACAAGGGATGAGGTCTCTGACCAACACTCCTATTGCTTTAATTTTGAGGATCATCCCAAGATATTTGATGAAGCAATGAAGTCTCAGGATGTTACTTTCTGGAAAGAAGCAATTAATGATGAAATGGATTCCATTATGGGCAACAACACTTGGGTGTTGGATGATCTACATCCAGGTTGCAAACCTCTTGGTTGCAAATGGATCTTCAAAAGAAAACTGAAGGTAGATGGAACTATTGAAAAGTTTAAGGCAAGGCTGGTCATTCAGGGCTTTAGACAAAAGTCAGGGATAGACTATTTTGATATTTATGCTCCAGCGGCATGTATCAGTACAATAAGACTGCTGATTGCAATGGAATCAATTCACAATCTAATTATTCATCATATGGATGTGAAGACAGCTTTCTTAAATGGTGAATTGGAAGAGGAAGTTTATATGAACCAACCTTAAGGCTTCATCATGCCTGGCAATGAAAACAAGGTGTGTAAACTGATTAAATCTTTATATGGACTAAATCAGGCACCTAAGCAATGGCATTAAAAGTTAGATGAAGTGGTGTTGTCTAATAGTTATTTACTTAACCAAGCTAACAAATGCGTATATAGAAAATTTGATGAAACTGGTAAAGGAGTCATCATTTTTCTATATGTTGATGACATGTTGATCTTTGGCACTGACCAAGTTCAGGTTGACCTAACAAAGGACTTTTTGTCATCAAGCTCTATGAAGGACATGGGGGAGGCTAATGTTATCCTGGGTATAAGGATTAAACATGAAAGTAATAGGATAGTAATTTCTCAGTCTCATTATATTGAGAAGGTACTAAAGAAATTCAATTACTTTGATTGCACTCTAATGAGTACCTATGGATACAAGTGAGAAGCTGATGCTTAATAATGGTCAGGCTATATCTCAACTTGAGTATTCTAGGGTAATTGGCTGCCTGGTGTATGCCATGACTTGTACACAGCCTGA
>BQNB010089434.1:0-27405 GCA_026074375.1 Tanacetum coccineum
ATAGGCTAAGGGTTAATATACTTCAAGTGATAATGGGCTGACCCGGCCCATTAAAATGGGTACGGGTTGGCCCATTAAAAATAAATACGCCTTCGTATTTGATTTCTTGCACTTTTTTCATTCCCGTGCTTGGTTTTGTCCGTTTTGCTTCGTTTTTGTTTATTTTTGACATATTCGTTACCTGCACAATGCATTTGACAAAACACACATATACAATGTATTTTACATGTATTTTTTGTCGTTATTGTTCTTTTTAGCTTGTTTTATTAGGTAAAAGGTATGTGTATTTAAGCACATACCAATCCTTTTGACAGTAGAAACTCTTCTAGCAGTTCTAATCCTTTAGCAGTTGTAAGTAGCAGCATTAACTTTTATTCTAGCAGCACTAACTTAGCAACATTAACTTTTATTCCAGCAGCACTCAATGTGTACAAGCAGTAGTAACTACTTAGAATATTTTCTTCATTCTTCATCAGCAGTACTAAGTTACACTAGCAGTACTAACTTTATGCTAACAGTTGTAACTTTACTCAAGCAATACTAGCAGTACTAAGTTACCCTAACAGTAGTAACTTTTATACTAGCAGTATTAATTACTTAGTAGTATTTCTTCTAAGTCTCAGAGCAGTCTTAACTTCCATTAGCAGTAGTAATATATACTAGTAGTAGTAACTCTAACCTTAGCAATAGTTACTTCCAAACAGCATCAAGAAGCTTTTAATCCCAATAATCCTCCCCTAAACTTGATATTCTTCTTCTGAATCTCAAGTTTCTTTATTAAAAGTCTTCACCATGACCAGGAGGATGCATTCAAATACTTCCAGGATTCTTGACCTGTTTTGTCGTGAGTTTCAGAAGTTGGTAGCACATCTCATTCCAATGGTCAGTTTGAAGCTTCTTATTGAGCATTTTTTGTAATTGTTGCAGGTATGAGTGGATACTTTTTCTCTACCAGCATAAATGTGACAATCCGTCAAATTCAGGTCGTTATTTTATTCTCGAGTATTAATTATAATTTTCATTTTTATGTTAAGATATGAACTCAAGATTTCTACCATCTTCACTTTCTACATCAGTTTAAACATTACCATTCAATCCACACCATAACACTCTTTCATAGTGTCTCCCTCTGGCCTTGTATTCCCATGTTTAGCTTTAACTAACTCCGAGTGGTTTCCAGGTCTTCTCTGTCAAAGTACTTAACATGCCTAACATTGATGATACCTCCTTGAACTACCATCACTCTATGATTTGAAAGTATCCCATCTTTCCTTCTTTGATGATTTTCCAGTCAACAATGATTGGGGACTTAGTGGCTAGTGGTATAACATCAATTGCTACCTCATCATCAAGAACTACCTCCATAAGCTTTATGTCATTTCAGCTATCGCATCTACTCAGCTTCTAAAATTCTCCATCATCTTTACTTCTTTGACATAATCAGACTCAAGTTCTTCTCTTCTACTCTTAAGAACTTCCTTCTTCCTGGGCTTTTACTTCCTTTCTCATCACCTCTGTATCCATAGGAACAAATGAATCTACCCACTTCATAGTATTGTCAAATAATATATGAATTTCTTTAAAACTTTTGTTCTTCAACTGACTATGGAGCTTGAAATTAGCCAATATTTTTTCAAATAAGTACACATTTGATTCCCTCTTTTGGGCTTTTGGTTGGTGGATGTTCTTCTGATCTCATTAGCCATAAGCTTTGAAAAGTGCTTTCTTCTTTTGTCCATTAGACTCTACAAAACATTTTGATATTCTTAATGGTCAACTCACCCAGATCTTCTGCTTGTAGTCCTCTGAGCTAACTCATATGTCTGCCTCCATCATAGCTTGGTAGTATCCTATGAAATTAATTAATCCTCTTCTTACTTTTTTGTCTTTTGCCAACCTGTTCTCTTCTTCTAATTCAAGCTTGCAATTCTTCTGTAGTCTTTGAGAAATTTCTTTCATCCACCAAAATTGATCTTATTTTTCATAGCTTAATCAGTTCTATCATCTTTGCTTGCCTTGTCTTTAGCATTGTGGAAGTTAAGAAGATATGTTGATGTTCAACAATTCACTTGGCTCTTGAATACAACTCTCTACTTTGGTCATGTAACAGCAGTTGTAGTGTTGTAGCAACAGTTGTAAAGCCATTAGGTTTAGCTCTTATGCATCCTAAAATTGGTCATGAGAGCCAGAGTTTAAACTCATCAACAGTTGTTGTTGTAGCACTGGTAGTAGTAACATTAGCAGTACTCACTACCTTTTCAATCTACAACTTCTCACTTCATCGAAGACTCTTGTATTAACAGAATAAATAACACCAATCATTCCCCCTAGAGCCTCATCAACCAAAGTCGACCTCTGCATTTAGCATCAAGAACAGCAATTTTTCCTCACTCTATTGATGCTCAGTCCTCCTGAGCACCCCAAACTTCATCCTTAGAGGATTCTATTCTTAGCAGCTCACTAATTCTTCCATAACCTTTTAAGCCCTGTAGTTCTTGCTTATCCTCCTCTCTAGTTTCTTTGCCCTCTCCCATTTAATTTAGCAATCTCTGCATCTTGAGAGGTTCCTTTGTGTCCTCCAAGTCACGAACTCTTTGTATAGAGTTGTAAAAAGTTCCATCAATTCATTTAATTTCAATATAACCTCACTAAGCTGATAGTGGATCATAGAAGTACAGGTACAATGCTCCTCAATTTGTAGCCCATCAGTGATAGCTCTGTAGAACTCATTAGGGTAAGGAACCTCAGTCTTTCTCTTGTTTCCTCCTTGGTTGTTTCTTCTAGGGCTGTGATGTAGATGGTTAATAATAGGAGTGTGTTGAGATCAAGCTTGGTTATTTCTGCACCCTCACCCCTAATTCTTCAGGATGCCTTAAAACCATCATAGTTTCCAAATACAGGGTAACCCTCCCAAAAAAACATTTCATATTAGCAAAAACTTCTTAGTGTGAGAAGGTGTAACATAAACTTCTTTATGTTTGGTCATTCCTTCAACTGGTTATATTCAGGAACACTTGCACAAACTATTAGATACAATATAAATTTAACACCACCCTCTAAGTTCTTCACCATATTATCAAAAATGTACTTAGAAAAGTTGAATTTTTAGTTTGTGGCAAATAGATGATAGGCAGAAGGCCATAGTGCTACTAAATTCGTTCCAAGCAGTAGTCTTACACTAAGGCATTGCAGAAATGTAAGGATATAGAACTTCGCATTGAGGAGTAAAAATAAAGCATTATAGAATGTAACCTTTTTGTGTAAGATTTTCCTATACCATCAATCTTTCTATATTCTGCAAAAAGGGTAGCATTGGGAAACATACAAGTACCCTTTGGTCATCTTTAACTGAAGAGCTCTTCTCACACTTGTCTTAGTGACGATCACCTTCTTCCCATCTACTAGGGCTTGTATCTGCACTTCCCCATTGACAGACTTTGCCTTAGCAGTAGCCCAGAACTGCTTAATGCATGAAGTATAGATGGTGGGATTTCACCTTAACACATATCTGATAGAACTTTTGCTTTTAAAAATCAATAATTCCTCAAACCCGATTACTTTTCTTTGGGTTTCCTCCAAAACGCAACCAATTATGATTTTCAGCAAACTTTTAGGTTTGAACATTTGTTGGGTTTTTTGATGATGAAAGATAAAATTGTAGTTAGGGATTAGGATAGAGAGTAAAATCAAAAGTGTAAAATCGTGATCAAAAAAGTATTGAAAAACCCTTAATCGAAGTATTTATGAAATCACCCTCACAGCATTAACTTAAAACTGGCAGCATTAACTAAGACCTGGATAGTAAGTGTATGCCTGGCAGCATTAACTTAACCAGCAGTAGTAAGTTTATGCCTAACAGCATTAACTAACACTGGCAGTAGTAAGTGTATGCTTGGTAGCAATTAACTTATACAGCATAGTAAAGTTTATGTCCCTAAAAGCAATAACTTTATGAGTCACCACATTACTCTAATTTTTGTTCCAAAAAAATGCATATCCATCCTCAATTTTTGATTCTCACAATCTCTCCTTTCTGTTTTTTATTATCTCACAGTTAGTCTGCTAATCTTTTTCTCACTGAATCACTGATCCAATCTATCAATTATTATTAGATTCACACATCTCCTTTCTGTTTTTTAGCTCACTATTTCTCTTTTTCTTTTCTTCGACATTAGAGTCATTACTGTCTGTTTTTTATTTTTCACACAACTCTGTCTTTATGTTTTTTTATTCTCACCAATTTCTCTCATTTCTTTTTCACACATAGTCACTCCTATCTGTTTTTTTATTTTCATACATCTACTTTTCATTTTTCATGTCTCACTAATTTTCTCTCATTTCTTTTTCTCACTAATTCCTTCTATCAGTATTTATTTACACACCATCATTCTTCTGTTTTTTTCAGCTCACTGTTTCTTCTATACTTACAATATTAAATAAAACAAACATAGTAAGTATAACTAACTGCATTAATCAAGCATATAAAGTATAACTAGCAATCACTAATTAACTTACTATAGAAATAATCCAACAGAAAGCCACTAACTTGAATTTCAACAATGCGCTGCTCTAATTCCTTCAATCATATTTTGGTACATAATCCGCTGCATAATAAACCACAATTAACCCCCCTCAAAAAACAATGCTTCAGAGGTTAAGCATCCAATACTTTATAATCCATATATTGAAAGTCGCCAACATCAAATGATTTTGTGAGAAAATCTGCAACATTCTGATCTTGTGTGAACTTTATCAATCTGAATAAGCTTCTCTCATGTCGAATCTCTGATAAAGTGATGTCTAATCTCAATGTGCTTAGTCTTTAAATGAAATACTGGATTCTTAACTATGCAGATGGTGCTTTCATTGTCTATGAAAATCTTAGTATTCATGAAATTGTACCCATAATTTAGCATTTTAATTTTGAATCCAGATACTTGTCCTACAGCAACTAGCACCAGCCATAATATTCAGCTCAATAGTAGAGTTGGCAACTAAAGTTGCTTCTTGCATTGTCAGAAACTAATCATGCTTTCTAAGAAATTGACAACCTCTTGTTGTGGATTTCCTGTCTAAACTTGCACCAGCATAGTCACTATCAGAATAAGCTTCCAAATCAAATGGTGAGTCCTTAGGATACCAAAGGCCCAATTTAGGTTGACCTTTCAAGTATAAAGAATCTTTTCACAGCATGAAGATGTAAAACTATAGGGTTACTGGAATCTGCGACAAAGCACACACAGCAAACATATATCAGGTCCTTAAAGATGTTACATACATCAATTAGCCAATCATTGATCTATATAAGTAAACATCAACCATCTTCCTGCTTCTGCATCCTTTATCATTGACTTTGAATCTCCATAGTGTACTATGCTGTCTTTTATAGTTTGAAAACAACCAAACTTCTTTAAAATTTCATCCACATACTTGTCTTGACTGATGAAAATTCCATCAACTCTTATCAATATAGTCCTAAGAAGAAAGTAAGCTCACCCATAGAACTCATCTGGAACTTCTTGTGCATCAATTTCTCAAACTCAGTGCATAACATCTTTTTAGTAGATCTAAAAATGATATCATCAACAATATAACATGAACTAGTAGTGTAAGTTTTCTCGATTCATGACCTCGGAGGTCGGGTAAGGCTTAAAATAAGAATAAGTCTTAATGAAGATAATAGAGAGCTTTTCACTAATTTTCAAAGTTTAATTAAAATGTAAAATGAAAGAAAATAACAAATGGTGAGCTTTTCACCCTCTAATGTAGATTAGAGGGAGATTTATATGTAAAACATAAAGTACACTTTATACTAACCTACACTATTTTAGTCCTTGTGTTTTAACTTAAACATAAACTAGAGTAATTTCCATAAAACAAACCATATTTTTAATCCTAACAATCTTCCCCCAATATGGTGGCATATGGAATTACTTACAATGTATCCTACAAGTACAAATAGCTAAGATAATCTGCAGTTTGCTTTGTCTTCAACATGTACTTTTAGCTTGAAACAAATCCTTCACTTGTAGAGCAAACCTATGTAAACCGAATAAACTAGAGTTGAACTCCCCCAAAGCATACGCATGTCTTTAAGCAGTCAAGCTGCTTCCCCCCAAACAGACGCCATTCGACAGCAAATATGACACTTGATGTAGAAACAAAATCTTCTAACTATAGCGGTTTAAGCTCGCAGCGGAATTTGTAGAAGAAGAAGTAAACCACACTTAGCAGCAAATCTGACTTCTTCATTCAGGTTTGTAGCCATTCTAACACAGTGAAACAAGCTACATACTTCACACAAACAACTCATAGAAGTAAGAAACTCCAAGTCAATTAAATCTCCAAAATCTCGGAATGTTGTATACACCAAATCAATTAAGTCCCGGCTGGACAACATTTCTTACCCTCTGGTTGTTTGCACCTAATTTGTAAACACCAAAGTCGAAAATTAAGTCCTGTATTTACACATATTCTTTCCCCCTGGTTGTTGCGTCTATCGAGACACTCTCCCCCCCCTAATTATATCCGATGACCACGAATAAACATAATTCAGTTATGCCCGATGTTTCGAAAAGAGTGTCATGTGTGAAGTCGCTTCTCCTCAGACTTATTTAATTCCAACCTCGTATTCTGTCAGCTTTTTGTAATGATTACTGATGGAGAAAATGCAGTATCACAAACTTGATGCTGAAGTAGAATACCCAAACTTGTGACTTATGTCTTGTGATATCCACGTGACTCCAAACTATATACGAATACTACAACGTAATTCCTTGAAGTATAAGTAGACCTAAGTCTCTTGACAAATCCTCAACTATGTGAGACACACATAAATGTACCAATGAGCACCAACCTTCTGCGTTTAATATAGATTCACACATTGGCTAGATTTGACAAGTTTCCATCAACACCGGTTTATAAATCTCGAACAATTTAATCTTAAAATACATCAACTAACCAAGCCCTAACTTTTAAATATATAAGTACACCTGGCGATTAAATCCGAGAACTAGCCTTTTGAATGGTTTTCGAGAATCTTTTATCTGGGGTCTTCCTAAGTAATAAGTGATGTTATCTGTATTTTTTACGTTTTAGCATAATAATTTCCAGCCCATCAAACAAAATTCGCATTCCAAAGCTAACTTACCGGCACGAAGAGATCAACAGCCCACAGTATATAGCAACTCATTCAGCCCATAACTTGGAATATCCTATCAAGCAGCCCATCCTCAGCTTATATTTTGGTAAACACAAACCATTATCTATAACTTTTTGTTTGTAAGAATCCAGGCCAAAACACTTAAAACCCTTACGCCAAACTAATAATATCCTACACACACACAAACCCTACCCCGCATCATTATATCTGCCCCATTAACACTTGTGGTCTTAAAGTTTGCAGCTCCTAAAATAATAAACCCTCTGTACTTACTTGTGTGTGTGGCTCATAACTTTGTATGGGTATGCTTCATTCAATACATACCAGTCACCATCATACACTCCTCACACTCGATATACAAGCACCAAATATACAACCTCTTTCTGTATCCGCACAATAAAATGATGGCATCAAGATCCATGAATGGGTCTCGGGTAGGTTATTGCTTTTGTTGTTTTGCATTTTTGGTACACCGAATCACAAGAAAAGAAGTAGTATCATAAATTTGTTATATTCCTTCTTTATATGCAAAACATCAAAGAAGGAATTTTACTCGTCCACAGATCGATGATGAATACTTCACTCGTGTTGTTGATCTTGTAAAGGATACAAAGTTGTTGTAAAACACGAGAAAGATAACCTGAGATCTTGTATTGTTTCCTTTTTTAGATTTTGTTGAGATTGGTGTTGTGAAGATGGATTAGGATAGTTTGGATTATTGATGAAGTTTTGTTGTTGGTTGATATTGGGATTTAGAGGCTGATATTGTAGATGTTGATTGAGGTTTTGATTCCAGTAAGTAGTACATGTTTAGCGCGTTGTACCCGAGTTGACTCCACTTGTTTTAATCTTTTGTAAACACGTGTCGAATTATTCCACGGAATCAAAATTAGAATACTTGTCTTTGAACATTGTAAATGATTATTTGTTCTAGATCTTAATCTTGTGTAAAAATCATTCTCGGAACCATTTTTGGAAACTATGAAACTCGGAATAAGCAGTTATAGTATCGACTTTGACTGTTAACCAAAAGTCAACATCGAATTTGCTTTTGAAAATGCTTAATAATCAGTAACTTCCAAAATCACATTCAAAAATGCTCAATAATCAGTAGCTGATATCTAAAAAATATTTAACTAGTTGAAATTGGACAACTCTTATGATAAAACCATACGCAGCCAATCCCGAACTAGTCAAATATATCGAAAATGATATGCATAAAGTTGTGTAAAACAAACTGGTGAAACCGAATAAGCAACTAAAAAATGTTGTAAAAACAATCAAATCTAAACCGAAATAGGCTAATAAGCAGATCTGTATACAATACCCGACCTCTGGACCTGAATATGAAACGAGTAACTTCGTCATAAGCTTGAAACCCGGGACCAAAAAAGAATCACTAAGCTGCAAAATAAGCTGATAACGAATAAGCTAAACATCACAAATCGCTCCTAGCAATGCTCTGATACCAAATTGTGAGAGTTTCTCGATTCAATGATCTTTGAGAGGTCGGGAAGCTCACAATAAGAATAAGCAATCATTAGAGGAGAAGCTTTTTCTAATTTTTCCAAAGTTTTATTAAAATGTAAAATGAAAGGAAAATACAAATTGATCTTCACCCTCTAAGTTTGATTAGAGGGGAGTATTTATTAGTAAAACACACAAGGACACTTGGACTACTACACTTTTAGTTTAGTCCTTGTTATCTAACTTAAAACATAAACTAGAACTATAGTAATTTCCATATAATATACACCCTATTTTATTTATCCTAACCAGTATAATAAATCCCTTTTGACTCTTTAATGAACAAAGTCTTTGTCTATCTGACCTCTCTAAAAATAAGTTACTAATAAATAGGTAGATAAAGTCTCATGCAAGCACTAGAGCTTGATGTAGAGCTATAATAATGTTTATTTCTACTTTATAAACTCTGTCAGGGAACTCAAATCATCAAACCCTAGAGTTGACAAACATAAACTTCCACTTCATCTTGCCATAAAAAAAATTCACTCTTTTCCCAACCATGCCAGGTAAACACAAAGTCTTTGAAAGAGGCATAGGCCTAAGAACACCTAATTGCTTTCAATTCTTAGCAACAAGATCAAACACCTCATCATAATCTATTCCCTTTTATTTAGTTAACACACTGTGGCAACCACCCTTGCCTTATTCAAATCACAATTCCTCTTCATCTTTTGTTCCTGAACACACCCATTTAGTACCAATGGCTCTTTTTGCCAGTGGTAAATCCAGACCAAGGTCAAAACCTGTTTTAATCTTGCACTGAAGAAGCCTTCTTGCATAGCTTCTACCTAACTTGGACTTTTATGCTTGGATTACCTTTATTGGGCTCTTCCTGTGAAAAGGAAACAAGTCAAACATACAAGTATATGAAGTCCTACATGAGTTATCCCTTCATAGACTAGCACTAATAAACCCTTGTATTATTTGTAGTCTTTAGTCATCCTCTTTGTCGGAGTACAACACCAAACTGTAAACTCACCCAATTACCTATGATCAAGTGAATGATCTTTTATGGATTCTTGTAGTTGGAGTATGAAAGAAGAACTGGATATGTGTAGTAAGTGTGTGCTCCATATCCAATTTTAGTTTAATCACTAAAGAAATCAGCATGTGAATGGCTTCAAGGTAGAGCATAGTAACTGTTAACCAAACAGTATTAATATTTAGACTACCAGCATTAACATTTGTACTGGCAATATTAATACTTAGCCTAGTAGTATTAATATCTTAAAGTACTACTTTCAGATCTCTCTTGAATTATTAATTCCACTTCTTATTTACACCTTCATCATCCTATCTAGTCGCAGCATCACGTAGAAGTTGTGGTTCATCAATTACTAGGCATATCCTTTGAAGAAGACTCAAATAGTGAACTAAAACTTTTCCATAGTCGGCAATCAAAATGTAGTCTTGGCTAGATCATGTCTCCCTGCTAGAATGACTTGTACCAATACTTTCTTCTATACCTACAAGATCATTAGGAGGTTTTGTTACCTTGCAATAACTGGTACATAATTCATTTATTTCGTCAGAACATCAATATCAAACAGCCACTTTGGTCCATCACCTGCAATAATAGGCTTATCCTCCAAGAACCTAATATGTAAGTTTTCTCTACTTTCCCTTATCCTAATGTTGTATAACCCCCCCCCCTAAAAAGCCTTACATTCAATGAGGATCCAACAAAGAATCCTTCAACTTACTTTCATCAAACTACCTAGATAACTCAGGTATTCAAAATAGTTATACATGACACTCCAAATAGTACCCTCATAAGCTTAGAGCAATAGTTGTTCTACCTCTAAATAGTTCATAAGGGGTGCATGTTATAAAGCCTTTAACAACTAATACCCAATTCTGTACAAGCAAGCAGTATTAACAACTTCAGCTAAAAATAAAGTAGGTAACTTAAAGCAACTAAACAAGGTATCTTGCATCCTTAATTAGTGTCTTAATTTTCTCCTCGTCAGCAATACTAATTTGCTGAGGAGCTCTAAGCTATTACTAAAACCCTCTAAATGCCTTACATGTTCAGGGGGCGCGCGGGCGCTCACTCATAACATTATACTTGAAACTTTGTTCCATTGTCACGTCTAAATTTATCTTTACTTTCATATACAACTAGATTTCTATCTCGGTATAAGAAAGCACTTTAAAAACTGCCACTAGTTTCATCCTTAGTTTCTGAGAAAGAAAACCCAAGGTAAATCTGCTATAATCATCAGTGACAACCTAACAATAATTCCTATTCATTAAGGCTGCTTATAAAAGTTGGGACTAAACACGTCCATATGCAACATGAATAAAGGTTGAGTAATAAAGTTTTGAATCTTGGACTTACAAGAGGCTTTGTGTTCCTTTCCCTTATGGGAAGCAACACAGGTTTGGTCATTTTCAAAATGTTTTGAAGGTAAACCTCTCACAAGATTTTCCTTAACAGTTTATTAATAATTTTAAAATTAACATGACCTAAAAAAAGCCTCCTATTGCCATAAGCATCGATTCATCAAGTGTGACCTTTGCAATAAGACAGGTATAAACCCCTATTAGGAACATGTTTCTCCCACCCCCCCCTCCTAAAGAAGTGTTTAACTGTCTTATTGCAAAGTCACACTTGATGAAATCAAGAGCTATGGCATAGAGGCTAGGTCATGTAATTTTAAAACTATTAATAAACATGATAAGGAAAAGTCTTGGCGAAGGTTTAACCTCAAAACATTTTGAAAATGACCAAACCTGTGTTGCTTGCCTTAAGGGAAAGGAACACAAAGCCTCTTGTAAGTCCAAGATTCAAAACTTTATTACTCCAACCTTTATTCATGTTGCATATGGACTTGTTTAGTCCAACCTTTTATAATCCCAGCTTAATGAATAAAAATATTGTCTAGTTGTTCAATGATGATTTAGCATATTTTACTTGGGTTTTCTTTACTAGCAACTAAGGATGAAACTAGTGGCATTTTTAAAGAGCTTTTATACCGATAGAAAAATCAGTTGATAAGAAAGTAAAGATAATAGACGTGACAATGGAACAAAGTTCAAGTAAAAGTTATGAGTGAGTTTTTTGAACAGAAAGGCATTAAGAGGGAATTTAGTATAGCTAGAGCTCCTCAGCAAAATAGTATTGCTGAGAGGAGAAATAAGACACTAATTAAGGATGCAAGAACCATGTTAGTTGACTTTAAGTTACCTACTATATTTTTAGTGAAGTAGTAAATACTGGCTTGCTAAGTACAAATAGGTATTAGTAGTTAAGCCTTTATCACAAGACCCCATATGTACTATTTAGAGGTAGAAGCACAATGCTACTAAGCTTTTAATGAGACATTTGGTGGTCAATGTTACTATTTTATTACCTTAGATTAATCTAGGTAAGTTTGATGGAAAGACAGATGAAGGAATCTTTGGTGGATACTCAATGACTATAAGCTTTAGGTATACAACATAAAATAAAGGAAAGAAAGAAGAAAACTCCATATAAGTTCTTGGAGGATAAGCCTATCATTGCATGTGATGGACCCAAAGTGGCTGTATTTATATTGACGTCTGACAAAATAAAATGAATTTAAGTACATTGTATTGCAGGTACAAACGCTAATGAACTTGTAGGTATAGATGAAAGTATTGGTACAAGTCATTCTAGCAGGGAGACAAAGATCCTACCAAGACTACATTATGATGCCACTAAGGAAAGAAAGGTCACTATTTGATTCTTTCTTCAAAGAATGCTAGTAATGAATAGAACCACAACACTCTAGTGATGCCGTGAAAGAAGGAGTGATGAAGGTGTAAATAACGAAATTAAATATAATAAATCAAGAGAGCTCTAAAGTAGTACTTAAGATATTAATACTGTAAGGCCAGTATTATATGCCATTACAAATGTTAATGCTGGTAGTCTAAATATTAATACTGTTAGTCTAACAGTTACTACTGCTCTACTTGAAGCCACACATGCTGATTTCTTTAGTGATTAAACAAAATTGGATATGAGCAACATTACTACCACATATCCAGTTCATTCTACTCCAAATACAAGAATCCATAAAGATCATTCAGCTTGACACTGAAATTGGTGATATACAGTAGGTGTACCGACAAAGAGAATGACAAAGCTACAAATAAACAAGGTTTTATAGTGCAGTCATGAAGGAAAACTCCAAGACGACCTTCATTACTGACCTTTGTGCTTGTTTCACTTTCACAGGAAGAGCCGAAAAAGGTAATCCAAGCATTAAAAGATCCAAGTTAGGTAGAAGCTATGCAAGAAGAGCTTCTACAGTTCAAGATAAAACAGGTTTAGACCTTGGTGGATTTACCACTTGGCAAAAGAGCCATTGGTACTAAATGGGTGTACAGGAACAAAAAGATGAAAGAGGTATTGTGATTAGAAATAAGGCAAGGCTGGTTGCACAGTGTTACACTCAATAAAAGGGAATAGATTATGATGAGGTGTTTGATCTAGTTGCTAAGATTGAAGCAATTAGGTGCTGTTCTTAGCCTAGCTCATTCACAGACTTAGTAGTATACCAAAGGATGTGAAGAGTGGCAATTTAAATGGCAAATTGAAGAGAAAGTTTATGTCTGTCAACCTCTAGGGTTTGAAGATCCAGAGTTCCCTGACAGAGTTTATAAGGTAGAAAAAGCATTATATAGTCTACATCAAGCTCCTAGAGCTTGGTATGAGACTTTATCTACCTATTTATTAGACAACATATTTTAGAGAGGTCAGATAGACAAATTTTGTACATTAAAAAGAGTCAAAAGTTGATATTCTACCCTTGTTAGGAATAAAAAATATGGTGTAAAATATATGTGAAATTACTGTAGTTTTAAGTTATTAAGTTAGAACACAAGACTAAAGTGTAATTAGTCCAAAGTGTCCTTGTGTTTTACCTATTAATACTCCCCTCTAATCAACATTAGAGGGTGAAGCTCACATTTGTATTTTCCTTTCATTTTACATTTTAATAAAACTTTGAAAATTAGAAAAAGCTCTCTCCTCATCATTATGGCTTATTCTTATTTTGAGCTTCCCCGACCCTCTCGAGATCGTGAATCGAGAAACCTCACAAGTGGTATCAGAGCTGCAGGACGCTTTGTGATGTTTAAGCTTATTCTAATCAGCTTATTTGCAGCTTATATGATCCTAATAGGTTCCTGGGGGAGGTGGTAGAGTGGGGGGGGGGTGAGAGTTAAATTTTGTTTGGGGGGTGGGGGGGGGGGGGGGTGGGTGGGGGGGGCGGTTATTTTCAAATTATTACGAAGCTTATTCGATCATATTCAGTCCAGATTTCGTATTGTATTCAGATCAGCTTATTCAGCCTATTCGGTTTAGATTCTGATTGTTTTTACAACCTTTTTTATACTTATTTCGTTCACCATTTGTTACCACAACTTATGCCATATCAAAATTTACGATATATTTGACTAGTTCAAGGATGAGCTGCGTATGGTATTAAACATAAGAGAGGCCAATTTCAACTAGTTAAATATTTTTTAGATATCAGCTACTAATTATTGAGCATTTTCAAATGTAAATTCAGAGTACTGATTAAATAAGCATTTTCCCAAAAGCAAATCGATGTTAGACTTTTGGTTACAGTCAAAGTCTTACATATAACGCTCATTCCGATTTTCATAGTTATCCAAAAATGGTTCCGAGATGAATTTTTACACAAGAATAAGATCTACAACAAATAATCAGTTACAATGTTTAAAGAAAATTACAATTTTTTGTTCCCAAAAAAGAATGCTCTCGACAACGCGTTTCAAAAGATCTACAAATCAAGTGAGTCAACTCGGTACAGAACTTCGCTAAACAAGTTACACACTAATCAAAAACCTCAATCAACATCTACAATATCAGCCTCTAAATCCCAATATCAACCAACAACAAAACTTCATCAATAATCCAAACTATCCTAATCCATCTTCACAACACCAATCTCAACCAAAATCGCAAAAGGAGAACAATACAAGATCTCAGGTTATCTTCATCGTGTATTTTACAACAACTTTGTGTCCTTTACAAGATCAACAACATGAGTGAAGTATTCATCATCGATCTGTGAGACGAGTAAAAATCCTCTCTTTGATGTTTGAATATAAAGAAAGGAATATAACAAATAATGTTATCTTCTTTCTTTGATTCGGTGTACCAAAAATGCAAAACAACAAAAGCAATAACCTACCCAAGACCCATTCATGGATCTTGATGCCATCATTTTCTTGTGCGGATACAGAAAGAGGTTGTATATTTGGTGCTTATGTATCGAGTGTGAGGAGTGTATGATGGTGACTGGTATGAATTGAAGAAGAAGATGAGGGTTTATTGTTTTAGGAGGTGCAACTTTGAGACACAAGTGTTAATGGGGGCGGATATAATGATGCGGAGGGTTTGTGTGGTTGTATGATATTATTAAGTGGCCGTAAGGGTTATAAGAGTGTATTTTGGGTGCCTGGGATTCTTACCAAAAAGATATAGATAATGGGATTGAACCAAAAATAAAAGTGAGATGGGCGGCTAGATTAGTAATATTAAAGTTATGGCTGAAAAGTGTTGCTATTTACTGGCTGTTGATCTCTTGTGCCGAAAGTTTAGCATTGGACTGCGAATTTTGTTTGATGGGCTGAATTATTATGCTTAAACGTAAAAATACAAAACATCACTTATTACTTATAACGACCAGATAAAAGATTCACGAAAAACCATTCAAAAGGCTAGTCCTCGGGATTTAATCGCAAGCGTGTACATAACATATCTTAAAAATTTAGGGTTGGAAGGATGATGACTTTTAAAGATAACTTGTTCAGCTTAAACCGGTGTGATAAAACTTGTCAAATCAGCAATGGGTGAACTATAAACGCAGAAGATGTGCTCATTTGCGTACATTTACTGAGTGTCTCACATAGTTGAGGATTTGTCAAGAGACTTAGGTCTACTTATACTTCAAGGAATTACATTGTAGTATTCCAGTATAAAGTTTGGATCACGTTGATAACAACGTAACAAAAGACACAATGTTGGGGTATTCTACTCAGCATCCAAGTTTGTGATACAGCAAATTTCTCCATAGTAATCATTACAAAAAGCTGACAAAATACTAGTTATGAATTAAATAAGTCTAGAGAGAAAGCGACTTCACACATGACCCTATACGAACAGTGGGGCATAACCGAATTATGATTATTTCGATGGTCATCGGATATAATTAGGGGGAAGAGTGTTCGATAGATGCAACAACCAGGGGGAAGAAATGTGTACATCCAGGACTTAATTGACTTTGGTGTATACAACATAGTGCAACAACCAGGGGCAAGAAATGTGTACATCTGGGACTTAATTGACTTTGGTGTATACAACATCTGAGACTTAATTGACTTGGAGTTTCTTACTTCTATGAGTTGTTTGTGTGAAGTATGTGCTTGAGTACCCCCAGAGTAGAATGGCTACAAACAGCAACGAAGAAGTCAGATTTGCTGCTAAGTGTGGTTTACTTCTTCTTCTACAAATTCCGCTGCGAGCTTAAACCGCTATAGTTAGAAGATTTGTCAACTACATCAAAGTGTCATATTTGCTTTGAATGGCTGTCTGTTTGGGGGGAAGCAGTTAAACTGCTTAAAGACATGCGGTATGAACGGGGGAAGTCAACTCAGTTTATACGGATTACATTGTATTCTCTACAAGTGAAGGAATGATTCAAGCTAAAGTACATGTTGAAGACAAAGCAAACTGCAGATATCTTTAGCTATTTGTACAATGTAGGAATACATGTAAGTAATATCCATATGCCACCATAATTGGGAGGAAGATTGTTAGGATGAAAAATATGGAGTCGTATATGAAATTACTCTAGTATTATGTTTTAAGTAGAACACAAGGACTAAAAGAGTAGTTTAGTACAAAAGTGTCCTTATGTTACATTAAATACTCCCCACAATCAACATTAGAGGGAAGCTCACAATTGTATTTTCCTTTATTTACATTTTATAAAACTTTGAAAATTAGAAAAAGCTCTCTCCTCATCATTATGGCTTATTCATATTTTGAGCTTCCCCGACCTCCCGAGATCATGAATCGAGAAACATACACTGACTAGATCAAGTATAATTGATGGATATCATTTTTAGATCTACTAAAACGATGTATGAGGCAACTAAGTTTTGAGAAATTAAGCACAAGAAGTACCATAGATGATTTCTAAGGTGAGCTTACTATTTTCTCTTAGGACTATACAGTGATACAAAAGATGATGGGATTTACATCAGTCAATGACAAGTATTGGATGAAAAAAAAAAAATTTAAAAGAAGTTTGGTTTTTCAACAAAAAGACAGCAATTACACCAATGGAGACTTCAAAGTCATTGCTAAAGGAAGCAGAAGCAGAAGAAGTTGATGATTTCTTTATAAGATCAATGATGGCTCATTGAAAGTAATGTAACCCTCTTATAACACCTGATATAATGTTTGCTGTATGTGCTTGTGCAAGATTCCAAGTCACACCTAAAGTTTTACATCTTCATGCTGTGAAAAGAATCTTTAGATACTTGAAAGGTCAACCTAAATTAGGCCTTTGGTATCTTAAGGACTCACCATTTGACTTGGAAGCTTATACTGATAGTGACTATGCTGGTGCAAGTTTAGACAAGAAATCCACAACAAGAGGTTGTCAATTTCTTAGAAGCACGAATTATTTCAAGAACAATGCAAGAAGCAACTATAGTAGCCAACTCTACTATATGAACAGAATATATGGCATGCTGCTAGTTGCTGTAGACAAGTACTCTGGATTCAAATTAAATGCTAGATTATGGTACAATTTCATGAAACTAAGATTTTCATAGACAATGAAAGCACCATCTGCATAGTTAAGTAATCCATATTTCATTAAAGACAAAGCACATTGAGATTAGACATCACTTATCAAGATTCTAATAAAGACGCATAAATTCAAGATGATAAAGACAATCACACAGATCAGAATGTAGCCAGAATTTCTACAAAATCATTTTATTTGTCAGATTTCAATATCTGATTATAAGAATTGGAATGCTTAACCTCTTGTAATGCAATTGTTTGATAAAGATGAAATAGAGAAAAAAAATAAAAAAAAAACATGGAGGAGGTACATTTGTGTTTTATATCACGATAAGTACAAAATAATGCTTGAAAGGAATAGAGCAGCAGCCAATGAAGACATTCAAGTAGGCTGTATGGACTAACTTTTCTACTATTAATATATTAGTGATGCGAGTAATACTTTAATACTAAAGCTATTTAAATGCAGTTAGTTATTCAACTATACAGTTTGTTATAATTAATATTGAAAGTATAGAGGGAAAACATTGAGCTGAAAAAACAAAAGAAAGATGTGTTAAATATATAAAACAGATAGAGGAATTAGTGAGAAAAAAGAAATGAGAGAAATAGTTAGCTGAAAAACAGAAAGAGAGATGTGTGAAAATAAAAACAGATAGAGTGACTATGTGAGAAAAAGAAATGAGAGAAATTGGTGAGAATAAAAACAGAAAGAGAGATGTGTGAAAATAAAAACAGACATAATGACTAAGTAGAAAAGAAAAAAGAGAAATAGAGAGCTAAAAACAGAAAGATAGATGTGTGAAAATATTAAAATAGATAGAGAATTCAGTGAGAAAAAGTAATAAAGAAACCAGTGAGAATAAAAACAGAAAAGAGATCTGTGAGAATCAAAATTGATGATGGAAATGCTTTTGGAACAAAATTAGAGTTAATGCTGGTGACTCAAAGTTAATGCTATTAGGCATAAACTTACTACAGCATGTATAAGTTAATGCTACCAATCCAACACTTACTACTGTCATTGTTTGAGTTAATGCTGTTAGGCATAAACTTACTACTGCTGGTTAAGTTAATGCTGCCAGGCATACACTTACTACTGCCAGTACTTAGTTTAATTCAGCCATATTAAGTTCATACTGTTGAGGGTGATTTTAACATAAATACTTCGATTAAAGGGATTCAATCACTTTATTGATCGATTTTAACAACTTTGATATACTCTCTATCATAAACCTAACACAATTTATAACATTCATCATCAAAACCCAACACAATGTCAAACCAATATTGCCTGAAAACTCATAATTAGTGTGCGGTTTTTTGGAGAAACCAAAGAAAGTAATGAGGATTGAGGGAATTATTGATTTACTAAAATGCAAGTTCTACTCATATATGTGATAACTGAATCCCACCATCAATACTATCATGCATTAATCAGTTCATGGGCTACTGCAAAGACAAAGACTGTCAATGTGAAGTGCAGATACATCCCTAGTATAATGGGAAAAGGTGATCGTCCCTAAGGGACGAGTGTGATGATAGCTCTTCAGTTAAAAGAATGCCCAAAAGGTATCTGAAAAGTCTTCCCAAATGCTTACCATTTTTCGCAGAAAATATGAAAGAATGATGTAATGAAAATCATACACAAAAGTCAACATTCAATAAAGCTTTCTTTATACCTCAATGGTGAAAATTCTAACCCATACAATTCTGAATGCCTTAGTGCTAAGCATCAACAGCTTGGAACGAAATTAAGTAGCACGATGGCCTCTGCAAACATCTATCATGCCAACAAACTAAAAATTCAACATTTCTAAGATACATTTTATTGATAATATGGTAAGAACTTAGAGGGATGGAGTTAGAATATAAAAATATTATCAACAGTTTGGTGCAAGTGTATCCTGAACAACAGTTGAAGGAATGAGCCCAAACATAAAGAAGATGATGGTTACCCATATCTCACACTAAGAAGGTCCATTTCTATATGAAGAGAGAAGGAAAATGTTTTTTTGGGAGGGTATACCCCTATAATAGAAACAAAGATGGATTTAGATCCGAAGAATTAAGGGTGAGGTTTCAGAAATACCAACAGAACCCACAACACACCTCCACTAATAAAATAACCATCTACATCACAGCCCTATAAAAAGAAGAAACAACCAATGATGAAACAGAGGAAATACACTAGAGGTATATCACCATAACCTAATAAGTGTTCTACAGAGCCTATCACAGATGAGTGTGCAACCAATGAGGAGCATGTACCAGTACGATTCCTAATGATCACAACTCAGTAGTGAGGATCTCATTAGAAATATACATGAAATATGATGGAACTTTATACCAACTTATCACAACGAGTTCGTGACATGGAGAACACAAATACCTCTCCAGAAGCAGAGAATGCTAAATAAAGGCGAAGGGGGGGGTGGTGGGGGGGGGGGTGGGGTGGGGGGTGGGGGGTGGGGGGGGGGGGGGGGGGGGGCCAAGAAACTAGAGAGAGAGAAAAGTCAAGAACTACAGGCTTAAAAGGGTTAAGGAAGATTAGTAGAACTGCAAGAATAGAATCCTCTGAAGATGAAGGTTTGGGTGCTCAGGAGGATGCATCCAAACAGGGGAGGAAAATTGCTGATCTTGATGCTGATGCAGAGGTTACTTTGGTTGATGAGGCTCAGGGGAAGATTGATGATAATTTAATGTTTAATACAAGAGTCTTCGATGAAGAGGAAGTTGAGATTGAAAAGGTAGTTAGTACTGCTAAAGTTACTACTGCCAGTGCTACAACAACAACTGTTGATGAGTTAACTCTGGCTCAGACCTTAATAAAGATCAAAGCAGCTAAACCTAAGGCTGTTACAACTGCTACTACAACAACTACAACTGTTGTTACAAGACCCAAGGCTAGAGGAGTTGTAGTTCAAGAGCCAAGTGAATTTAAAACAACAACATCATCTTCTTAACTTCCACAAGACGCAAAGACAAAGGCAAAGCAAAGATGATAGAACCTGAGAAGCCTATGAAAAATAAAGATCAATTTATTGGTGGAATAAGAAATTTCTCAAAGACTTCAAGAAGAATTGCAAGCTGAATTAGAAGAAGAGGAAAGGCTGGCAAGACAAAAAGAAGAAGAGGATAACTTAATTTCATAGGATAATACTCAAGCTATGATGGAGGCAGATTATGAGTTAGCTCAGAGACTACAAGCAGAAGAACAGGGTGAGTTGACCATTGAAGAAAGATCAAAACTGTTTGTAGAGCTCATGAACAAAAGGAAGAAGCACTTTGCAAAGCTTAGAGCTAAAGAGATCAGAAGAAAACCACCAACCAAAGCCCAAAAGAGGAATCAAATGTGTACTTATTTGAAAAAAATATGGCTAATTAACAACATAGTCAGGTTGAAGAACAAAGTTTTAAAGAAAATTCCAGATGTTATTTGCCAATACAATGAGTGGTAGATTCATTTGTTCCTATGGATACAGAGGTTGTGGAAGGAAGTAAAACCAGGAAAAGAGAAGATCTAAGAGTAGAAGAGAAGAACTTAGAATACTGATAATATCCAAAGAAGTAAAAGATAGATGAGAATTTAGAAGCGTGAAGTAGATGACGAAAGCTGAAATGAAAAAGCTTATGGAGATAGTTCCTGATGATGAGGTAGCAATTGATGTTATACCACTAGCCACTAAGTCCCCAATCATTGTTGACTGGAAAATCATCAAAGAAGGAAAGATGGGATACTTTCAAATCATTAGAGCTGATGGTAGTTCAAGGAGGTATTCATCAATGATTAGGATGCTTCAGAACATTGACAGAGAAGACCTGGAAACACTCTGGAAGTTGGTTAAAGCTAAACATGGGAATACAAGGCCAGAGGAGACATATGAAAGAGTGTTTTATAGGTGATCTGAAGGTACTGAGTATTAAACCTGATGAAGAAATGAAGTATGGAGAAATCTACAAGGTTTACAATGTGACAGTTTAGAAGCTATTTTCTTCAAGTGGAGTACATTTTATGAGATTTCAGAATCTGCATATATTTATGCTGGTAGAGAAAAAGTATCCACTCACACCTGCAACAATTACAAAAATGCTCAACAAGAAGCTTCAACGACCTAAAATTGAATGAGATGTGGTATAACTTTTAGAAACTCCATGACAAAATAGGTTAAGAATCCTGCAAGTGTTAGAATAAATAACCATTAAAGAAAGATCAAGATTGTTTATAGAGCTCATGAACATAAGAAAGAAACACTTTGCAAAGCTTGGAGTTGAAGAGATAAGAAGAAAGCCACCTACCAAAGCTCAAAAGAGAAATCAAATGTCCACCTATTTGAAGAATATGGCTGGATACAAACATAGTCAATTGAAGAGAAAAGGCTATGATGAAATCTAAAAGTTGTTTGATAAGGAGATGAAAAGAGTAAATACTTTTGTGGACATGAATTCAGAAGTAGTGAAAGGTAGTGAGACAAGAACAGGGGAAAGTTCTAAAAGAGCAGGGGATGAACTTGAATCTGATATGTCAAAGAAGCAAAAGATAGATGAGCATGTAGACGTTGAAAAAGATGATCAAGAGGAGGCAGAGATGAAAAGGCATATTGAGATAGTTAAAGATAATGAGGTAGCAATTGATGCTATACCTCTAGCTACTAAGCCTCCAGTGATTGTTGAATACCAGATTGATAAAGATAGAAGGATGGGATACTTTAAATTGATAATGTAAAGATCGTTTAAGCTCAGATTGGTTAGATCTTTATATCTATCTTTGACAATAACAATGAAAAACAATATGCACAACGGAATTAAATAAAGAACATCATTATTGTTAAACAAGGTTTTATATTCATACGTTTCCCTCTTTCCCCAAACATAATCTTGGGTCTACACTAACTAACTATCTAACTATGGTGTACACACACACCTTTTATTATTCAACTCTCATCAATCGACTCTGCTATTTAAAACATGTATATATGATCTCTTTATATAGGGAGAGATCATGACTTACAAAAGAAGAAAATCAATATGATAAGGAAACTAATTAAACTAATTTAAATGCTTTCTTATCTTTATCATGTAAATCTTTGACCAAATCTTCATAATTCTTTACCAGCTTGTAGAATTCTGATATGCTAGATTTAGTTCTTATGTTTTATTCTTTTATTTATTTTGTCTCATCAAATCAAGAATCCCAACAATCTTCCCCTATTTGATGATGACAAAACAAACAAAGTCGTGTACAAACTTCATCATAAAGCCAAAGCTTCCCCTGAGTTGAGATGTAATCATCTCCTTGAATAAAACAAAACTTCCTTTGTAAACTGCTAACTGCTTCCCCTTAACTTAAGATCTTCCCTTTAAGTTAAACTCTCCATGCCAAGCTACCACAGGATCTATAAGTTGCTCTTCATATAATCATCTTCCCCTTTTTATCTTCATTCAATAGGGGACTGTATGCAACTTTGATCTTCACAACCACACATCATATATCAAGACTTTTAATCCAAGCTTTCCACTGACTCAAATTACCCTCCATGAAGTTCAATACAAATAATGAACTCAAGCAGTAGAAAGTGTAAACTAGCAGTATTAACAATGACTAGCAGTAGTAATGACCTTCCCCTGAAACAGTGCATGAACATCTTCAATTCTGTAGGCTCTCTGTAATGATTACTGATAAAGAAAACTAAGTATAACAAACTTGATGTAGAAGTAGAATAACCCAAACTTGTGTCTTATATCTTGTACTATCCACGTGACGTCAAACTTATAAATAAATCTATGAAATATAAGTAGATCGCAACCTCTTGACAATTATCCTCATCTTCTATGAGACACCAGACCAAAGTGATAGCAAATGTGAGCATTGAGCACCATAAGTTAGATCACACACCTTTGCTAGATTTGTCAAGTCTTCGTCACATCGTTTCTAAGCACGAACAAGTTACCTCCAAATGTTGTAAGCCATTTGAGATATGATAAGAACACAAACCCAAATAATTCCACTTCACCGTCAAATAAGTGATAAATAACCATCTTCGTAATCAATTAATTCAAATAAATACCTATACGAGCCTTTGAAACTTTTAAGAACATTGAAACCAATACCAAAAACTTCCTGTGTGTGTTTTGTCTGATATCGGGTGTAACTAGCAGTACTAACTCTCTTCTTTGTACGATATCGGATGAAACTGGCAGTATTAACCTTTTAGTACTATTCCCAATCAGCAACATCAATACCAGTTTCCAATGGACTTCAAATCCACGAAAGCCCCATTAGCAGCATTAAATCATTCTTTTGGCAGCAAGCAGTATTAAATCTTATAGCTGGCAGTACTAAAAGATGTTGACAGTATAAACTATATTGCCAGCAGTATAAACACATGTAGAGTAGTACTAACTATATATGGAGTAGTATAAAAATTCCTTGAAGCAGTATTAATCATAAACTGACAGTTTTAAAGAATGATGAGCAGTACTAAAATTTCATCGTCAGCAGTACTAAGTCATCATGAGCAGTATTAACCAGGCAGTATAAACTTTTTGAGCCCAATACTAGCAGTACTAATCTAAACAAGCAGTACTAATGATATATATACCTGGCAGTATTAACTGATATCCATAGCAGTACTAATGTGAACATGGCAGCATTAACTTGTTATTAACTATATAAATGGTACCTTGGTAGCACTAAGTAAATATGAGCAATATTAATACCCAAACTTACTGTTGTTCGTGAACTAGCAGTATCAACATGCTCTAAACTTAATCTCATCATATACTGTCCAATCACGAAGCATAGCACAAACCTGCTGTAGCAACCACCAAACAAATCCAAAACCCTAACCTGCTGCTCCTTTAATCTGTTGCGCAAGTCATACAGCAGCAGAGTTGTTGTTGTGAATCAATGAATCACGAGATCCTTTATAGTATAATCATTCTTCAAAGCTGTTTGCTTCAAACCTCCTTGCTACTGAAATAGAATTATACCAGCCACCGAGTTTGATGATGAATAAATTTATCAAAAAGAACAGAAACTCGATAACCTTTTTCTTTCCAAAACCTTGTCGAATTAGGGTTTGGCAAAAACGTAACTAGATTTAGGGTTTTGTGAATAAACTCTAATATTCACCAAACTCGACTTCAAACAAAAATAATCATAGTCGTCTTTTTTTAGGTATAAAGACGACGCTTTAAAGCGTCGCAAAAACCCTAACTTCACCAAAATCACCAATACACCAAAAAACAGATTCGTATCTTCTTTTTCACCAAGATCACGATACCAAAAACCTTGTAGATCCTAGATATCACGAGCCACATGGCTCTGATACCAATTGTGAAGATCGTTTAAGCTCAGATTGGTTATATCTTTATATCTAGGATTGACAATAACAATGAAAAACAATATGCACAGCGGAATTAAATAAAGAACATCATTATTGTTAACAAGGAGTTTTAGTTTTTTTGTTTTATCGCTTTTAGACTCAATTGTATATAGTTTAAAGGATTTTATATTAAAAGAGGATTAGTGAGGGATTTGACGATTTTATCTTTCGGTGAAGTTATTTCAAAGGAGATTACTTTCTTTTTAAGTATAGTCGAGAAAGGGATGATTAAAAATCATGATGTGTTAGAAATTCTTGCTCGAGTTAGTGGCTCCTTTGTTGTTGCACGCGGTTGGAATTTTGTTGAGGTGGATGTCGTAGTTAATGGGAGCTTGTCTCATCCATAGTATTTGTTATCATGCCTTTCCGGCGTTTACAGATATGAGATATTTAATATCAACGATTGCGTTTAGTGCGTATTGGCTTATTTCCTAATTTCATCACATATAAGCCTCTTTTCTTAATTTCTCTACCTATGACTTATTCAACTTTAACATGTTCGACTAGCATTACTTAACACTTATTTTAACAACAAATAGTAAGTAGAATTTTAGACTTTAACATTTTTAATAGCGAGGGGATTAAGAGATCACATACCTTGGCCTATGATGTTGTCGCTTGAGTTTCTTTAATGAAAATAACTTTACTTCCGTTATGTGCCATATATGTAGAACATAGCTTTCTTTTAAAATTCACGTGTTCGGATCATCCACTAGCTTTAATTCACTCGTCGACCCCTAAACTTATTTCCAAACGTGTTATAAAAAATTTAAACATTTGGTCCCTAATATCTCATGGGTCTGAAACTGTTAGTATCAAACATCCTTTGCATATATTGCATTTGACTAGGATGTAGGAATGGTGGATAAATTCCCCATGAAGTATAATTTTGTTGTTGGGAATTATTCCATGTATTAGAGTAATTTTGCCTATTTTGATTTCTTCTCGGTTGGCCAGATGCTCTTTGAAATTGATTCACTGATAAAATCTATGAATATGAGGTATTACTGTAGAAATCAAACTAATATTGATTGCAGGTATAGATGATAAAAGTTAATGCAAGGCAAACTTGACCATGAAGAAATAAAATGACATGATTACTTACTACTACCGAACTCATGCTCTCTAATTCTCCACTCTCTTCAAGGTTTCTCAATATCTCATGGTTTGAAACTGTTGTATCAAACATCCTTTGCATATAATTGCATTTGACAAGGATGTAGGATAGGTGACAAATTCCCGAGGGAGTAATAATTTTTTGTTGTGGGAATTATTCCATTTTTCAGAATAAGTTTGCCTATTTGATTTCTTCCCGTTGTGGTGTTTTATACTAGACGAGAGGATTATTTTCTCTCTCGCGGTAGAGTTTTGACCGTATATTTCGGTTTTAAAAATCCAACTCCAGGTTTAAAAAGATGGTTTTATAAAAACTTTAACTTCTTCCATCATCACTTTTGACGGGGAATCTTAACATCTTTTATTAAGATATACGGCTAGGTTTTAAATTTGGATTAAATTTAACGGAATTTTCTTTTATAGATGAAGGTTTGGGTTCTTGAGGTTTTACAAAATTTATTTGTTTTGTTTCGCTTGAAGAAGCTTCGGCCGTATTAAATCCAAGACTCGACTTATCTCCGGATGGGTTTTTATGAAATCTTAACGATTTTCTTTAGAGATATGAGAGTACTTTTATTAAATTATTGAGTTTGAGTACTATACTCCTTAAGTTTTTTATTTTTCAATCCTAAGAACTTGACATATTTACATCAAGATCAATATCTTCATTTATTGTTATCTAATCGTAGACAAATTTTATTTTAACTTAAGATTCAGTTTGCAAAGTTGATTTTTAAGTAGATTTTATGGTCTTATTTTGCGCATGACTTTTAATCACCATTTTCACATAGACGATGATACTCACTATCTAGACTTACGTCATCGATAGATGATAACTCATCACTATAGTATTCGGTTTTGGAAAGTACCTCATTAGATGTTTGAACCATGAGACAAGTTTCATCTTTAGCTTTTTCTTCCGCATCTTCGCCGCTATCGCTCCAAGATCCTTTAACGAAAGCCCTTTGGTTGTTGTTTCTTGATGCCTTTGGACATTCTCCAATCAGATGATTTGGATCTCCACATCTAAAACATTTTCTTTCGCTTTTTCTGTTTTTGTCGTCTTTGCCTCTAGGATGGCTTACAATCATCATGAGGGTTTTTTTAACTAAACACCTCGTCTTTTGAAAAATTTCTTGAAGTCTTTCACGGCCATGGCATGTTCTTCGTCTTCGCTATCGGAGGTAGAATCATCTTCATCACTAGAATCCTTTTTAGCTTTCAAGGCAAGGGATATACTTTGCTCTCTTTTGCCTTTGACCATTTCAGAGTCTTTCTTTAATATTACTTCATAGACCTTCAAGTTACCGATTAGTTCGTCAAGTGAGAGTAATGTCAAGACTTTTGATTCTTCGATAGTTGTAACTTTTGCATGCCATTTCGGATGTAGT
>BQNB010089435.1:0-27405 GCA_026074375.1 Tanacetum coccineum
GCCTTGTGGATCTAAAAATTTAGGCCATGTAGATATGTGAGATCCACCATTGTTCTTGGGTACCCTGTACACTTTATTTCTATATAACTTCCAAGAATAACCTGCTGAGGGCTTAACAGTAGTTGCCCATCCATCCCCATCATAATGCATTTGATAATAAACATGAGGTCCAAATGGTGTGGAGGTCTGAAAATAAGAACTCGTAGGTATAGGCAAATGAGTCATAGGTCTAGCAGTAGTTTGCCACCAACCAGAAGTAACTGAAGAAGAATTTCTTCTACCAGCATGAACTGGATGAGGCCTATTTTGCTTACAAGTAGAAACTGGTGCACTAGTAGAAACTGGTGCACCAGTAGAAACTAAACTGGTGCACCAGTAGAAACTGGTTTTGGCCTACTAGCAGGAACCTGGTTTGGTCTAGCAGCAGGAATAGAAACCTTGCCAGACCTGAGAAGTACTGCTTGTGGGACAAATTGGTTTGACTGAGTGACCCTAGTAGCATTGTCCCAAATTGGTTCCCTTTGAGGATATCTCACGCCATCAAAATCATTAGCATATTGTGTCTCATAATAATTACAATCCTTAATTAGATGAAGATAACTACCACATACAAAACAAGACTTTGAAGCAGAAGAATTATTTTTCCTAAAATGACTTGCCTTTTTATTAAAATAACCATTCTTATTACAAGAGAAACTAGGTAAATCCTGAACAATAATGGGTTCTTGGATAGGTGTCCCAACATTGGACTCAATCTCAGCTTCACTCTCAGATGTGGATACACTGGAAGTTGATGCACAGGAGGTAGAATCATTTGACTTGGGCTCTGAAGATTTGACACTAGAATCACTGGAGGCAAAGTCATTTGTGTTGACCTCTGAAGACTTGTCACTGTTATCACAAGAGACAAAGTCATTAGACACAGAATTAGAGTCACCAGAGGTTGAGGACTTTGTACCATAAGACATTTGTGATTCATCCAAGTCAATGTGATCTGATAGAGGAGTGTAGTCTCCAGAAAGAGGTGGAGGCACAGCTTTCATACTATCAGCTTTGGCAAACCTATTGAAAAGAGGTCTACCTTCCACTTCTTCAGAGTTAGTGGTAAATACACTAAATGCAGAGTCATCCCATCCTAACTCATTTTCACTTATATAGTTATTAAATCCCAAACCCACTTTTGTTCTAACAGACATGGAACTATCAATTAATCTGAACAGGTTTTTAGAAGAAGATGTCCACTTTTCAGTCTTTGCTAAATGATTATCCAGTTTAGTCTGTAAATCTTTCTTTGCTATCTCTGCTTCAACATTTATTCTTTCAGAATGTTTCAGTAGATTAGTTGTATTTTCTAATTCAATAGACAATACTCTAATCTTTTCTTCATATCCTAACTGATTTTGCTGATAGACTCTCTTTTGTTTTTCTAATGTTTTAAGAGAGTTTTTATAAGCCTGAACCTGTATATAGTACTCATTATATTGTTCATTTAGATCATTATACTGTTTTTGAAGATTATTAAATTTATGTTCACAACCAAAAGGACAGTTTTGTACCTCAGAGGTCATGCCCATGAGAGCAAATTCTCCAGCAGCAGCATCAGTACCATTCCCAGTGATCAAGCTATATACTTCAGCAGCACCTTCTTCACAAGCAGCACCACAACCAGCAACCATTCCATACTCTTTGGGAGCAAAACCCTCATCATCCCCAGATTCATGTTCTTTCCAATTCTCCAATGTGTCAACTGTTATTAAGGCTTTAGTATCAGCCTCCTTTTTCCCAAGTTCCTGAATCTTGAATGATGAATATCTCTTTTCATTTCCCCCTTTTGCTCTGCATTCTCTTGCAAAGTGCCCTTTTTGCAAGCACTTATAGCATCTAACTGCTTTCTTGTTGAACCTAGCAGCTTCTTTCTTATCAAACTCAATCTTCCTTCCAGCCTTTTTCTCGAACTTATTCACCCTGACTGACAACATAGCCATTTGCCATTTGATATCCATCTCTTCTAAGTCCAATTTGTCTATCTGCTCAAAATCTTCATAAGCTACTTGTTGTTCTGGTTCACTTTCAGCTACAAGAGAGTGAAGAACATCTTGAAGCACATTACCAGAACTGTGAGATCTAGCTTTAGAACTTGATGGAGCAGAGTAAGTAGTAGATGAGGAGAAGCTTGGGCTTTCTGCATATGACATCTTTTTGCTAGTACTAGTAGTACTAACAAATGCAGAATGGCTTGGAGATTGACTTGAGGAATGAGTAGAATATCCTTTGATATCTATCTCAAGAGTCTTCAACTTGTAGTACAAATCATCAAAAGAAAGAAGTTCAAGTCCACCTTTGGTTTTTAAGGTCAAAGCCACATGTGACCAAGATGAAGGCAAACCTATAAGAAACTTATGATTAATGTCTTCATCATCAGGCTTGACCTTGAGTTGGTTAAGCTGACTAAGAATCTTCTGCATCCTGTCATACCCTTTGTGCAATCCCTCTGATTTACTAATTCTGAACTCTGAGAATTCTTGCTTCAGCATGGACTTTCTCATCTTTTTGGATTCGGCATTTCCACCAAACCTAGCTTTGACTGCATTCCATATATCCCTTGCATCATCCATATAATGGAAATCAGCCACATGATCATCAGGAATAGACTGAAGCAAGGTAGTTCTTGCCTTTGATTCCCTCTGAAAAACAATGTGTTCATCTGCAGTCGTTAGGGGAAGAATAATGACCCTTCCATTGTGATCTTTTCCAGTCCTTTTTAAGCTGTTGCCATTTTGAATCACCTTCCAGATATTCATATCATTGTTTATGATCCAGTATTCCATCTTCATAGCCCAGACCTCATACGCAACCTTCTTCAAATAAGGAAACTTTGCATTATTGTTCGAGACAGTGATGATGATTTGGGGTTGAATGTTTTGCTGTTGTTGTAGTTAAGCATTTTCATTATTAATATCAGAAGCATCATCATCATGGCCAGACATCTTGAAAAGGTTGTGGTAGGGATATTGGATGTTTTTGGATGTGTTTAAGGTTCTAAGAGTCTAGATCTACGTGTTCTTCTTATCTAGAGACTCTGATAAAGAAACTAACTAGCTAACTACTAAACACGCTTTCTAAACGTCTAGACTCTCATTGGAGAAGTCTGTTATGAAAAATGGATACCTATAACCTAGACGCCTACCCTCTTTATATCATAGAGGGAGGTTACAAGAAACCCTAGCTTACTAATAAAGCTAACTAACTATTCTATGGATTTCTATTAATTAACAAGGAGAATTGTGTTTTTCGGATTTGTTACTTCTCTTATGGCCGTGGGTTGGGTTTCTTATATACTACTGAAACCCTAACCGCCTGTTACACAAAATGCATCAAAGAGATATGCACTATCATTTCCTAAGATAGCTCAAGCATATCCTTATCATTAACTAACTATACTACTAACCCGGACTAAATATAATACAACCAGGACTAACTATTGTTCTACCAGCAGGAACCATACTTGGTCTGCCAGCACTAACTATGAAGTTATCCTTACCAGTAGGAACTACATACCTACCAGTAGGAACTTATACTCTACCAGTAGGAACTACATACCTACTAGTAGTAACTAACTATTACAATATTCCTAACAAAAAGTATGTTAAATGGATAATGTACTTGGTAAAAATGATATTAGGATATAAACTTGACATATTAGGATGTTTACATGATATAAACATAGATATAGATGGCATTGATAGAGGTTGCATGAGCTCGTTTACTTTAGAGATGCAAGTTACGTTGCATAACGAGATAAAGCAAAAAATTTCCTTGTTAGAAGGTGATATATTAATAATAGATGGATATTACATTGCATCTAATTTAATAGATGTAAAACTACATTGATGAAAACTGTGGGTTGTTATAGTCTCCCTCCCTTAAAAGAAATCTCGTCCCGAGATTTAGTTAGATGTCGGAGTGATGTTTAAAAACAGATGTGGATACTTGGAACGAATTTGATTTTCGCATTCCCATGTAAATTCTGGTCCTATTTTAGAGTTCCATCTTACTTTGACTATAGGAATACGACTTTGTTTCAGTTGCTTGACTTCTCGATCCATAATCTCCACTGGTTCTTCCATAAAGTTGAGTTTGTCATCGAGCCAAAGCTCTTTCATTGGAATGACAAGGGATTCGTCAGATAAGCATTTCTTTAGATTAGAAACGTAGAAAGTATTATGGACATTCTTGAGCTCTTTAGGAAGCTCTAGTTTGTATGCCACTAGACCAATCAGTTCAAGGATTTTGAATGGTCCAATGTACTGGGGATTAAGCTTTCCTTGTTTTCTAAATCGGATGATTCCTTTACGCGGTGATACTTTCAACATAACACGATCTCCAACTTGAAATTCTAAAGGCTTCCGTCTTATATTGGCATAACTTCTTTGTCGATCTCTTGCAGCTTACAAGCATTGTCGAATTTGCACTATCTTTTCAGTGGTTTCATGAATTATTTCTGGTCCTGTAAGTTGAACATCTCCAACTTTGGCCCAGCAAACAGGTGATCTGCACTTTCAACCATAGAGTGCTTCAAACGGTGATGCCTTAATACTGGCATGATAACTGTTATTGTAAGAGAATTTAACCAATGGTAAGTGTCTTTCCCATCCTTTTCCAAAGTCTATGACACAGGCTCGTAGCATGTCTTCGAGTATTTGAATGGTCCTTTCACTTTGTCCATCAGTTTCAGGATGATATGCCATACTCATGTCTAATTGAGTACCCAAGGCACTTTGTAGTGATTGCCAGAATCTGGATGTGAAATGACTGTCATGATCCGAGATGATGGATATTGGTACACCATGCCGGGAGACTATTTCTTTGATGTACAACATGGTATGGGTTTCCATACTATCTGTCTCTTAGGTAGGTATGAAATGTGCAGATTTTGTAAGGCGATCGGTAATGACCCAAATTGTGTCATGTCCGTTTGATGTTTTAAGAAGTTTTGTAACGAAGTCCATTGTTATTCTTACCTATTTCCACATATGAATCTTTGGTTGTACCAATAAGCCGGATGGCTTTTGACATTCCACCTTAACTCTAGAACATGTTAAACATTTGCCAACATATTTCGTGATGATTGCCTTCTTATTAGGCCACCAATAGAGTTTCTTTAGATCCTGATACATTTTGTCAGAACCTGGGTGAATGGAATACTTTGATTTATGAGACTCATGCATGATTAAGTCTCTTAAACCACCGAATAGTGGTAGCCAACTTCGATTTTTGATACAACGAGTTCCATCAGGACAAATTTAAATTGATTTGTCCATCCCTTGTAAGTTTTCGGCTTTGATGTTTTCTTCCTTGATTGCTTCGATTTGAGATTCGATGTGACACTCTGTAAAAAAAAGTGACAATATTTAAATTCACCTAAATAAATATTGTAACCCTAACATTTCATCCACCTCAAACTTTAATACATGAATGTATATCTACAACAATCAGTGGAGAATTCAAAATAGGCAAACCAACATCATCATTTTATTCCTTACACTTAATGGCCTACACATAATGCACTTTCAAAATCTTCACATGCCAATATCTTTGCTCCTGCAAACTTCGTTTCACAAATAGGGAGATTCACCATTAATAGTCATACTATGCAACTATCCTCAATAGTGAGTGAATAATAAACATTCACGTAAAGCTTTGAAATTTCCCAGTAAATGCACCAACTTGTTGTATAAATAGACACCTATCCTCTTCACTTCTAGTAGCACCCTCACAATATCAAAACAAATATTAGTAAGCATGGTTCGAGTAGAGTTTCGTTGGGTTCAAAGAACAAGAGGGGCGTCGGGTTTTAGAAGGGTAGAAACAAGAAAGGTTCGAGTTTCCTTGACACCATCACCTCTCTTCACCGTCTAGCAACACTTAGACCATCGTAATTCATTCTTGTAGCTTAACATTCATCATGCTATGTCACTTACCCTTGTAGTCTCACTCACGACCAAAAACCAAAGCACGTCTGATTGGGCAAGCAAGGCAAAAGCCTTGGCTTTGGATAACTAGTGCATGGCATATAGCCCATGCATGGTTAGTATGAACACATGCGTGCAAAGACCTAGTCATGCCATGCCTAAAATAAAAACGTATAATAAAACTTTAGACAACGCATCATGCGTATAAACAAATAACGAACCAAGAGATTTTGTAAAAACCTTAAACATGTCGTGAGCAAAATACGTTGGCTCACTAGGGACTAATAAACCTTAGGTTTATGTGTGAAATGTTGTAGAGGTCCTTATATTGTGACCTCGACACCTACCGTAGGCGTGACCAAGTAACCCAAGGTGAACCACAGCGAACCTTTTACTCGCTGTTGGTGTGTCGCAGACGCTATAAATACTAGCAACTCATGTTCGTTGGTTCATGCCCGGACCTCGTAAACCCTCGACACTGGGTTGCATCATGAGACGTGCCAATGCACGCAAGCTAGCCATAAAAGGGTGATGCCATTGTCGCAGCTGTTGGGCTGCAAAGAACGCAACCATGTCCTTGTGTCTCAATATTAAACCAACCTCATGACTAACCGTATAACCTAGACCCACGCGGGATTAACAAGAAGACCAAACTAGTGATATTTAAGGGTGCGTCAGGAGGAAGAAGAAACCTCTACAGTGGCTATAAACCCCACTGTTGGGTCGGCTGAAACCAACCAAGAAAGAGGCAAGGTCCATATAGACTGTTTGGCATATGTTCATATAAGGCCACATACATGTGATACATTTTATAAAAACTTGGACATAAAGAAGTGTTGAAACATGCATGATTTGAGCTCTCGGGTCATCTTAGCCGAGACTCAATGGGGCTAGTAAATTCGTTAATAAGACAAGACTAAATCGAGTAAGTAGAAAATTATAAACAACATTTTTATGATAAACTAGAAATAGTGACAACGAGACTGAACTTTTAAACGAGTAAATGAACCTAACGCGGTCTATATAATTTTGACACTAAAAATATTTTAAAAACTTATTCGCGTTTTAAACGTAAAAGTTATAAGATTTAAAGCGTAACATTTGAAATATAAATGTTAAAAATTGGATATAATACTATTTTGGAAAAATTTAGGGATTTAAAAGAGATAACCCGAAAACTTAAGGGTTAATTGTGTAAATTACTTAATTTAGAAAATAGAGGGATCAAAATCTGCTATTTTGAAACTTAAGGGTATTAGATGTAAATAAATAAATGTGATAAGAAAATATATAACCTTAGTAACTTACAAATAATGATAAATCGCATGAACTTATAAATATAAGTTATGACGCATGATTTTATCAATTTATGTATATATACTTATAAGTGTAAAGTCGTGTATCAAGTTACCTAGAGCTACGGACCCATCAAACTCTCCCTATGGTCCATCACCAAGGTACCAATAAACACTCTTACTCGGAAATAGTAATACAGAATACATCTAAAGGCTTACTAGGTAATAAACTCGAATCATACCAAGATGCGAGGTACATAGTAATATATGGTTATAACGGGAATGATGAAGCAATAAAATACACAACGCGAAATCCTATTCAAATAGATCCATAATATTTCCGTTCATAGTACAACAAAATGCAAAATATAGGAAATACAACAAAGATGTAAAATGCTAAAATGACAGATGCATCACCGTGTGAGAAGAAACACATCGAGTAGACAAGCAAAACGAGCGAGGTGATGATTATAATCATGACAGGAGAGAAGATTTTGATCGGAAATTCCATGAAGATCGGTGTTAGGTGGCTTTGAGGAAGGAGATGAAAAACTTGATATGGTAAAGTGGGCGATAATTTGAGATGAGGAGTGAGTAAAGTGAAATTTGAAAGATATAGGAAAAGGGGCGGCGTAGTAGGTAGGAGTTTGTAAGGAATATTGATTTAAAATATTCATGATGGGCATAGTCATGACTAGCAAGAGCAATTACGATCAAACCCTGAACTTACAACAAAAGTAATTATTCAGAATGACTTATACGCTGAGATTATAATTTTACAAGCAAATAGATAATACACGTCAACATATGAAATGATATGCACGTAGTAAGATAAACACACAAAGTGGACAAAAACTTTCAGAGGACCACGTGTATGGTAGAAAGTGGCAAAGAAATAATAAACCACAAATTGACATATAACATAACATCATTCATCTGATGCTTGGAAGACGCGACGATTTATATACACTACTGGTCTCAGTACCGACTATGCTTACAATCACAAACAGATAACTAAAGGAAAAGGGGATGTCAATGTAAACCTGAAGTATACATAGCCTGATCAACTATGTATAAGTTAGGTCGACGGAGATATGTCAAGTATAAATACAAGTAATACAAAGATAACCCTAAGCCCAACATGGGCCAAGCCTACAAACATAAGCCTGCTAACAAAAGCAACTATGAAAGACTGCGATTCATCAAAGACACATCATGAGGATTCAATCCTACATAAACGAAACAAAGTTAAAGGTGAAACAATCGATGATTCTTCCTGGAGGATTCAACATAATATTAAATAAAATGGTCAAGAACAAAACGGTAATACAACCCGCTCGCCTGCTGACGAAAGCTACTTTTTCCAAAAAACTTACACACCAAACGCTACGATGACGAGTGGTATAATAAGCCCTAGTATTACAATGATGTACTGGTGATCCTTTTATCGTGGAACACTCACCAAATAACTACCAACCACCACAACAAACATAACCGCGATCAGGGGAACGAGATACGACATTTTAACCGAAGGACGGATGAAAAATTTAAGTAAGAAAACTTCTCTTATGTTTTGACAAATGTTAGAAATTGACAAATTATATATAGAGTGGAGATAATGGTTCGTCACATTACTATCCGTTAGAGCCCCACTCTCCACTTTCGTCTTTTCTTAACCCACACCGCGAATACGACAACTTGAATTCAGGACGAAAGTTTTCGACTTGGAAGGACTGCGATACCCCATAAAAATTTAAATCTTACTTCAAACCCTTAAGGTAAAATCAATCACCGACAAAATTTTCAAATTGCTATTCAATATCATAAATTAATTATTTTGGGAATCGAAAAGTTTATGGATTGATAACACTATCCCTAAACCAGTTTATGATACTATAGAGGAACAGTAATCATGTTTACTCAATTATTCAATTCAGAATTATCATGCAAACACTTTATAATACTGTGTGGAGACAGTAGCTATAATCACTCAATTGTTCCATTCGAAATGTGTACTCAAGCACTTTATAACACTGTGGCAAGACATCAGTCACGAAACAAACATTTTTTTTAAATATTGTGATACTACAGAAGGCAAATGCATTCATTAGAACTTACTAGACTACTAACATAAAAACCGTTGTGTTACAAAGGTAAAAAAAATACAAGTACATAGTTTAAGGCAACAATGCTTTATTCATGGCAGTACAACAACATGGTTACATCAGTTCTTAAATCGTTAATCCGATGACTCGTACTCTGAGTCGTACCTCACTACCCCAAATTCTAAAAAGAATTTGTCATCTTTAGCTTGTCTTTGCCTAATTTTCTCATCTTGTGCCTTTTTGTTCATGGCCTCTTCTTCCAACGTCTCTCTTAAAGCTTCTTCGTCCATACGAAGTTGGTGTAACTCTTTCTCGGTAAGATAGCAATTAGCCTGTGATGACGAACAACATATACCTTCGCGTATACGATGGGAGTACTTTTCCTAGAGCCAAGCCAACTTAGCACCCATGTGTTTCTCTAGCCGTGACGCCTTCCCATACATAGAAAGATGCAGCTGGTAATCATTTCCAGAACTCTCTTTCAAGAAGGTGCAAATCAACGTACGACTCTCTTGAGAAATGTCAGTGCATTTCTCATAGGCTTTTCTAAGATTGTCTCTGACAGCGCATGAATCTTCAAACCGAAAGTCTAACTCCAAAAGAGCATCCTGGCGACCATTGTCTTCGTTAATTAATCTTTGCACCAAGGCTTCAACTTCGGAGTTGGTGTGAGGAAGCGAACAGGCCATTTGAAATACTTTTGTAGTAGGATTTAAGTTTGAAAGTTTGAGAGAAATAAGGTGGTATTTATAAGACAGAAAGGGGAAGGGAAAAAATGAAGATTTTGTCATTTACTTCAACGGATATATTCCCAACATTTTGTCGTCTTGGCTCGTCCCAATGACAAGACATTCATCTAGGGATACATGAAGACCAGTTCAAAGAGCACATACCCTCACTTATTCGCAAATCCACAATCTCCTACAACGTCTTGATTTTAGGATGAAATCTTCTAACCTGGGGAGACTGTGACACTCCGTAAAAAAATGTGACAATATTTAAATTCACCTAAAAAAATAATATACCTTGACATTTCATCCACCTCAAACTTTAATACATGAATGTATATCTACAACAATCAGTGGAGAAATTCAAAATAGGCAAACCAACATCATCATTTTATTCCTTACACTTAATGGTCTACACATAATGCACTTTCAAAATCTTCACATGCCAATATCTTTGCTCCTGCAAACTTCGTTTCACAAATAGGGAGATTCACCATTAATAGTCATACTATGCAACTATCCTCAATAGTGAGTGAATAATAAACATTCACGTAAAGCTTTGAAATTTCCCAGTAAATGCACCAACTTGTTGTATAAATAGACACCTATCCTCTTCACTTCTAGTAGCACCCTCACAATATCAAAACAAATATTAGTAAGCATGGTTCGAGTAGAGTTTCGTTGGGTTCAAAGAACAAGAGGGGCGTCGGGTTTTAGAAGGGTAGAAACAAGAAAGGTTCGAGTTTCCTTGACACCATCACCTCTCTTCACCGTCTAGCAATACTTGGACCTTCGTAAGTCATTCTTGTAGCTTAACATTCATCATGCTATATCACTTACCCTTCTTTGAGGGTAAACCAGCATCCGAGACATCATAACTCAACCCAAAAGATATGACGGCCCGACTGGAGGACATAGAGGTGGAAATTGACACTCTTCGAGCAGATACCGAAGACAAAGAGCTCCTAATATCCAAATTATAAGATTCTCTCATTGCTGCAAAGAATGAGATCTCATTATTGCAGATAAGGGCAGATGATGCCGAGAACAGACGTGCTGAGGATCATGAACAAATTTAGATAATTGTAGCCCGCCTAGGCCTATAAGCAAAATAGCCAGACTTGCTATAACATTGTATCCCAATTTACGAAGAGACATCTAAGCAGAGAAATTGATGAAAACTTGTACCTTGCTTTCATAAAATAATAAATAAAGTAACAATTCTGTCCTAAAATGCTTTCTGAGTACATTTACCCAGTATAGGAGAAACCATATATTTGATATTTTTATCATATGACAAACATCTTAATACGCCAATGAAATGACGCTATTGAAAATACTGCTCAGTACAAAACAAGTATACCTATTGCCCAACAAATGAAGAATACAATCACGTGCTCAGGTAACGGAGATAGGGAAACTATTTCCATTGTTGTCTCACTCATAACCAAAAACCAAAGCACGTCCGGTTGGGAAAGCTAGGCAAAAGACTTGGCTTTGCATAACTAGTGCACGGTATATAGCCCATGCATGGTTAGTATGAACACATGCATCCAAGGACCTAGTAATGCCATGCCTAAAATAACAACGTATAATAAAACTTTAGACAACGCATCATGCGTATAAACGAATAACAAACCAAGAGATTTTGTAAAAACCTTAAACATGTCATGATCAAAATACGTTGGCTCACTAGGGACTAATAAACCTTAGGTTTACGTGTGAAATGTTGTAGAGGTCCTTATGTTGTGACCTCAACACCTACCGTAGGCGTGACCAAGTAACCCAAGGTGAACCACAGCGAACCTTTTGCTCGTTGTTGGAGCGTCGCAGACGCTGTAAAGACTAGCAACTCGTGTTCGTTGGTTTGTGCTCGGACCTCGTAAACCCTCGACACCGAGTTACATCATGAGACGTGCCAATGCACGCAAGCTAGCCATAAAAGGGTGATGACATTGTCGTAGCTGTTGGGCTGCAAAGAACACAACCATGTCCTTGTGTCTCAATATTAAACCAACCTCGTGACTAACTGTATAACCTAGACCCACGCGGGATTAACAAGAAGACCTAACTAGTGATATTTAAGGGTGCGTCGGTAGGAAGAAGAAACCTCAACAGTGGCTATAAACCCCACTGTTGGGTCGGCTGAAACCAAACAAGAAAGAGGCAAGGGCCATATAGACTGTTTGGCATATGTTCATATAGGGCCACATACATGTGATACATTTTATAAAAACTTGGACATAAAGAAGTGTTGAAACATGCATGATTTGAGCTCTCGGGTCGTCTTAGCCGAGACTCAATGGGGCTAGTAAATTCGTTAATAAAACAAGACTAAATCGAATAAGTAGAAAATTATAAACAACATTTTTATGATAAACTAGAAATAGTGACAACGAGACCGAACTTTTAAACGAGTAAATGAACCTAACGCGGTCTATATAATTTTGACACTAAAAATATTTTAAAAACTTATTCGGGTTTTAAACGTAAAAGTTATAAGATTTAAAGCGTAACATTTGAAATATAAAAGTTAAAAATTGGATATAATACTATTTTGGAAAAATTTAGGGATTTAAAAGAGATAACCCAAAAACTTAAGGGTTAATTGTGTAAATTACTTAATTTAGAAAATAGAGGGATCAAAATCTGCTATTTTGAAACTTAAGGGTATTAGATGTAAATAAATAATTTTTATAAATTATTAAACGAGTCGAACGAACCGTGATATATAAAACTGATAATTCTACAAATTAATTAACGACTACGGTGTAAATAAATAGACGTGATAAGAAAATATATAAACTTAGTAACTTACAAATAATGATAAATCGCATGAACTTATAAATATAAGTTACGACGCATGATTTTATCAATTTATGTATATATACTTATAAGTGTAAAGTCGTGTATCATCCCTAGAGCCAACGGTCTAACAAACATTTTGAAAACATAAAACACTGCCACATAAGTGACGATATCACATCGTTAGGTGAATCATGTGAATAATTCAATTTATACATTAAGCCTTTAGAATGCAAACTCAGAATTGTCATAATTACTTAGGTGGTTGACCGAGTCACTATTTGACGTGCATTGATCCATTATCAATTCCAGACGATTAATTGACAAGGTGAGTTTTCATAGCCCCTACTTTACTATTTTAAATCAACTTTTGGGGTGAGAACATTGCTTATTTTAAACAGTTAAACACAAGTACATTACTTGATTTACTATTTGGTCTAAGTCCCTATTCAACCCAACTTGCTGTGTTGCCCAATTTATCATTAACCGTTAATTACTCATAAGCGCGAATGTTGTGGATAGATCTATCGGGATTAACATCCCTATTTGTCTTGGACTGAGATTAGTCAAGCAAACACAATTTCATTTGAGTCAGTCACGGATGTCGCGGGTTGAACATCTGCATGGGCCTACCTATGATGGTACTTGTTAACGCTTCGGTGTCTTGAGCTTAGACAATAGTAAATGTTTTTCATTGTGATATATAGGATTACTATATTTTATGCTATGGTTATAAATCTTGTGGTTCATCACTATTACCAAACATCAAAACCTATGAACTCACCAACTTTATGTTGACACTCTAGCGAATGTTTTCTCAGGTGTTCTTATCGTATGGAATATAAGGATTTGCATTGGTATATTGGCATGTAGTGGTCTTTCCTTGTTCTCGATGAGGTTCTATTCATGTCCAGTGATATGTTACCATCCAAATTCTGGGCTTCCGTTTTGCAGTGATAATTTTTGGGGTGTGGGTATGACATTTAGAGGATTTGTCTGGTGGTTTTTTTTGGGGTTGTAGGCCGTGAAGTGTGTCATGTTCATGATGTTGATTCGGAGTGGTGTGATTGTTCATTCTGGCTTAGAGGGATCTGCTATGCCTGTACAGTGTGCCCTTTCCAAGGTAAAAGAATCTGTCACTATCTTAAAAAATTGCAAGCAATTTTAACCAATGCGTTATGTCTCATGTTCAACTCTTTTTGATCAAGGATGTGTGAAGACTTTTATGAATCAAGTGAACATAGAATTTGGTGCATACAGATAGTATGTCTCTAAGTTTTAAGAGGCGACACTACTACTCCTAATTCGAGATGATGAGTGATATTAGTGTTCTTCATATGTTTAAGTGTCGAGGGATGCTTATGCAAGGAACTCCTCTCTTTTGCATTTACTGCTCCCTGACTTGATGGGATGCATCACAGTAGGACAACAGAAATTCATCATTTCTGGGTCATTGTAATGCTAAGATTTAGAGTTCACATAGCTTATGTTATAGCAATTGGAAAGCTCGTCTGTCATGGTGCTTTGGCCGCATATGATACTGTTGTTTCTGGGTTTTAATACAGTCAAAGATTTGTAAATCTTTGAAAAATCTATTGATAAATCTCCGGATAATGGCGCAGGCAAGTCTAAGAATTGAGGGTGGGGATGTCGTGGGAGGTACCCAGTTCTTAATTTCAATCTTGGTGGGCGGTCAACATGAAGTCTGCGTTGATATCAATGTGGTCCAAGAAATTGCACGAATACGCGAATCCTAAAAACATAACATTTGGAGAACTTGGCTTACAATGACGTTCCTCTTTCTTTGAGTAAATTCTAGGATTATTCTCAGATGATTTGGTGGTGTTTTCATTTCATTACGAGAGTAGAGGATAAGTTATCATCATGAACGACATCACAAATTATCCAAGTAGGTTTACACTCCATACGGATTCATGAGATCCATGAATACTAGCAGGTGGTGAGAGACGGATGTAGAGAACCAAATGTATAACTTGATATTTATAGTGTTTATATCTTGTTCTGAAAGCAGTCTTAGGAATATCTTCATCCCTCACTCTTAGTTGATGATAACCTGATCTTAGGTTATTTTTGGAGTAGACACTCGAACCTTGAAGTTGGTCGAATAAGTCATCGATTCTGGGTAATGGGTAACGATTCTTTACAGTAAGTTTATTCAACTCCTGATAATCGATAAACATTCTAAAGGATCCGTCTTTCTTTTTAGCAAATAAGATAAAAGATCCCCAGGGTGAAGTACTTGGTCGTATAAAACCTCGGTCTGACAATTCTTGAAGTTGATTAGATAGTTCCTGCATTTTTGAAGGAGCTAATCTATAGGGTGCGTAGGCTACAGGCGTTGCTCCGGGAATTAAATCAATTTAGAATTCTACTTGGCGGACGGGAGGGAGGCCAGGTAGATCTTCAAGAAAAACTTATGAGAATTCTCTAACTACTGGAATATCTTCTAATCTCTTCTCGTCTGAATTCTTCTTCTCCGTTACTTGGATCATGAAAACTTGACAACCTCGGGATACTTATCGTTCAGTTTTATACAAGATATGAGATTTAGTCGGGTCTTACTTTGGTCACCTCGAATGATCAAAGTTTCATCATCAATAGGATTGTGAACGAATTTCTCATCACAGAGAATTTTGGCATGATATTTAGACAACCAGTCCATATCGATGACAACGTCGAAACTACCCTAGTTTAATCGGCATGAGATCGATTTCAAAAGGTTGATTTAGAAAGGTTAAGGTGCAACCCTGGATAACGGTGTTTGTGGTTACTAGGTTTTCGTCAGCCATTTCGATATCGTAAAAAGTATCTATTGTAATAGGCGTGATGTTTAGCATAAAGGCAAGAGATGTGGATATGAAGCTTTTATCGGCTCCGGAATCAAATAATACTCTAGCTAAACGTTGTTTTAGGAGAAACATACCTGTAACTACGTTCGGGTCTTGATGAGCTTTCCTATCCCTTAGCATGTAGGCTCTTCCCTGGGCATTGATGTTGGTCTTTCGGAACTGATTTGTATAATGCCCTTTTTCTCTACAGGCATGACAAATAACAGTCACTGGTAGTTGATTACTTCCAGTGGCTGGCCTCTTGTTTTGGCAGTTCTTGGTCAAATGGCCCACCTTGTTGCAAGTATTACACTTAACAATACAAGGTCCGGTGTGATGGAGATCACATTTTCTACATAATGGGAGGTTTCCGGTATACCTATTATTCTTAGCAGGAGTGGCAGCATATGCTTTGAAAACTTCTTGCCTTCGGTTATGTTATGGTTGGTGATTGTTGTAGTGGTTGTTGGTGTTGGTGTTACGGTAGTTGTTGTTGTTGCGGTAATTGTTTTTGTTGAAAGTCCTTCTGTCGTCAAACTTTCGTTTATGATCACTTGATACTTGCACCGGAGTGTGCTTTGTTACTTCATCCATTAGTCTTTGGGCTATGTTAATGGCTTCCTCTAAATTTTGAGGCTTCGAGGCGGTAACATTCCCTTCAATACTTCTAGGTAACCCTCCGATGAAGGCTTCCAGGAGTTTCTCAGTGTTTGGTACCATGTTCGGGCATAGAACTGCTAATTCTTGGAATCTTCTAACTTAAGGTTTAAGATTATTTCCCTTTACAGTCAGATTGTAAAGTTTATCTTCCATCTTTCTGACTTCAGTTCGAGGACAATACTTGTTTATCAAGAGCCTCTTTAACTCAGTTCAGGTGATTTGATTGGCTTGATCTACTCCTGTAGGTTAGGCGTATGTATTCCACCAGGACAAGGCATCATCAGTAAGGGTACCAGTAGCAACTGTTACTTTGTTTTCCTCAACACATTTGCTTTGAGAGAATACTGATTCGGTTCGTTCAAACCAGCGGATGAGGCCAACTGCTCCTTCCGTACCATTGAAGTAGAAAGATTGACAGCTTATGAATTCTTTGTAGTTTCCCATTTTTGCTATAGGAGTTCCAGTAGGACCGATGTTCCTGCTGGGATTACTAGTACATGCCATTGTTGCAGCTTGTGCTTCTAGAGCCACAATGGCATTGTCAGCAACTAGTTTCTTAATGGCAGCTTGAGTCATTGTCGGTGCTTCAGATGTTGACGTCCTTTTAAGAGGCATTCTATCAACATAAGACAACATGTAATAAGAATGATATCATAAGTCTTAAAATGATTAAAGTGCAAAAATAAACATTGTCACAATAGTGATATCGAAATCATATATAATTAATATCAAATAAGTATCTATGATTTATTTAGAAGTCAGGGTATGATTCATAATGATGATGACGAAGATGATGATGCAAGAGAGATAAGTCGGTATTATGAAACAACAAGGTATATAACGAGATTGCCATTGTATTATATTAAGAACAACTTGTCTTTGTACTATACATAGTCAAAATTTGACAAGTGTTTTTGTTTATACCATACATCTCATGGCTAGGTTCTAATAAAAGCGATAACTAAGATCTAATCTAATAGTCCGATGGTTTTTCTTGGCTGATCTTGAGTTCATTGATGGCATTCAAAAGACTTTCCTTATCTTCTTGATGACGAATCTGGATATCGTTGATGATGTGTTCTAGATCAGTAATTCTGAAGCGAGCTAGAGAAATTTTGTGGTTATTTCCCATATGCTTCTTTTGAAGTTTAGAAATTTGAGCACAAGCTTGTTGGAGTTCAGCTTCCAGATTGTCAAAGTCTTCTTGGATAATCACCCGACCCTTTTTGAGTCCTTCGATTTTATCTTCTATGTATTCAATACGGTCGAGAGAAAGTTTATCTAGATGATTCAAGATTTCCTCAATTTGCTCCTTGTGACGTTCCAGACTTGTCTTACGAGAGCTTTCTCCTATCTCAAAGTCTTGAGGTAGGGCAGAAGTAGATGAGGATGAACAACCTCATTTCATTGGCTCCGGTCCCGCTAGTCCTTCAGGAAGAAAGAACTTCTTGAGGATTAAGCTTTGAGACCTTGAGTATGATAGTTGGAGGTGGGATAGGTGATTTTTCAGCATAAAATGCTTGCATAACTTTCTTGTAGGGATCATCATGAAAGAGCAAGAGTTGGTGAAGCTATTGGAACTACACCAAATGAGTTCGAAGGGCTAGAATAAGTTTTTCCCGGTGAAGCTAGGACATAGTCCGGAGAAGCCGGGATAAAGTCTGGAAAGTTGGAGGAAAAAGCATCCTCAATACCTGAAGTAAGATGGTTGGGAGAAGACATCGTTCTGTTAATAACCCAGCGGTAAATAACATAAGTTATTTATATAACAGTATAATAGTTATGTATCTTTACATACTATTCCAGAAATGTAGTGGCACGGAGGACTTTCTTGGCTAAAAGAAAAAGAAAAGTAGTTATAGTTAAGGTTTCAAACTTGTTCTCTATAATCGTGGCTCTTGATACCAATCTATAACACCCCCATTTTTACAATATAGCAGCGGAAGCTAATATGGGATATTATATCATAGTACAACAGTCATAATCATAGAAAACAAATCGTAAAGAGACGTTTTTGGAAAATTTAGTTATCATTCATTTATTCATCAAAGTTTTTACAAAGGTGACAGGTTCCCAACAGCTAATAAACATAATGTTTGAATGATAAAGTTTAGACCATTTCAAGTTGTGCCACTCCGTCCTTTAAGTTGCTCAATTACATGAGATAAACATGCTAAAAAGTCAACACAAACGTTGAGTGAAATTCATAGGTTTAAGTAAAGTAGTTTGAATACAAGTTCAATTAGGGGTTACGTTTTATTCACCCATGTTTGTAATAATGCATGCGATGTACAATTATAAGAGAGATAAAACAATAGTATTGCCTCTAAGCTCAGACCACTGAAGCCTTAGATTATTCAATAACCACAAATAATAATTTCCCCAACGGGTTATCTTTTGCCCAATACACCCGTAAATAAAATTATTCAAATGTGTACTATTGATTACGACAATATTGGTACACCAACGGGGAGTCCTGTCCCAAATAGATTCTATTACATCATTCGCGCTTACCCAACGACCAGAGTAATTACGGTTCATGATAAGTGGGGATCTTAATGGAAAAGTAGGGACTTAGGAATATAATGTTCAGGATATCATACAGAAATAAAATATTTGAATGCATGGTTTATAGTGTATCCCACTTCGCTAGGTTTATGAAACATTAAAGATTGATTATGCAAGGTTAGGAACTCACCTTACTGTACAGGGAAGGGAAACTGATTGTGGCTAAAGTATCATGAAATGAATAGTAACGGGCTTTCGTCACACAACTGTGGGTAATATGTCAAGTCTTAGTTTGATTGGATATGTTTTATGTCATAATGAAATAATCACTCTATGGATTTATTATGGGAAATATTGTATCTACTATTTGGGCCATCATAATTTCAGAAGGTATGTAGTTTAATACGTTTGAGGAGCAAGGACACTTTAATTAAATCGTAAATACAGCAAAAATCGTCAAAACGTATACCCAAATGTAACCTCTTTCATGAAAGCCTCCTAGTAAAGTGTAGTTTTAAGTTTCTTCAAAATCTAGAATAATATATATATATATATATTTATAATTAATATAAAAATATAATATTTTATAAGTTTGCAAAATTGGCAATATATACCCCTGGTTTATAAACTTTTACAAGTTTAGTCCTTTATATATAAAGTATATATAATTAAAACCTTTAACTTTGAAACTTGGCAAAATAGGTCCTTATAGTTATAACTTTAAGAAAATGATATTTGCAGCCCCTTTCGTTATAAATTTCAGAAAGTTACGATATATACCCCTATGCATGGAAACTTTTGTAAAACAAGTCCAAAAAGCCATGCAAGGTTATTTTACGATTCCAAATGATATTTGCAGGTTATAGCTTATTAGTATAAGCTAAAATAAGAAGTTTTAACGTAACAAAAGTTTAGAAAAAGGATCCGTTAGCTAGAAAATCAAAACGGGTCATTTTTAGGGTTTTTATAAAAAACACATGGGTTTGAGGATTCAAAGCTTCAAACAAGAGTTCATACATGATCGTAAGAGTATTATGAACATTATTGTACAGAATATAAGCTTATGGAATAAGATCTTAGGCTTACTTAAGCTAAAATGGGTCAAAATGGGGTTTTCGGGTTTGTACGCATAGTAACGATTTCAAGGCTTCATTTTTCTTAATTCTTGGCTTCTATTATGAGCTTAGGGACTTCTATTGATCTTCTATCGCTGCTATGGAAGAGTTAGAATTCCATTTAAGGGTATGAGATGAGATGTGTTGGATGAAATGAAAGGTGTATGGAGTTCGGCTATACATATATGCTCAAAACCCTTAGTTCTTAAGTTTTCTTGTTATCTAAGTTATTGATAAGTCTCTAGGCTAGTTAAGGTGACAAATATGGGCTAGTAGGATGAGTATTATAAGCTAGAAACTAGCCATGAAGTGTTGGAAAGGTGTTTGGAGGCCACGGCTGAAATGGAAACAAGGAGGTGATCAAGAAACTTGTAAGGTGCTTGTAAGCTACTTGGTTGCTTTCTTGGTGATGTCATAGAGGTGCTTGAGGTGCTTGGTTGCTTAAAAGTAGGTCAAATGAAAGAAAAGGGTGCCGGGTTCATTTTATTTCGGGTTAAGGTTTAAGGTTTTAATTACTAGTTAGGGTTAGGGTTTAGGATAGATTAAGGTTTAGATTTAGTGTTAGGATTAAGTTTTAGGGTTTAGGATTAGGGATTAGGGCTTAGGATTAAGTTTTAGGAGTTAGTTTTAAGGTTTAGGGTTTTAAAATGGAATTAGGGTTTTTAGGGTTTCATTTAGGGTTTAAGGTTTTAAAACATAGATTATGGTTAAGATTAGGGATAGATTAAGGTTTAGGAGTCAGGAATTAAGTACTTGTATCTTGTGCTAAAGTGGTATAAAGTTTAAACATGGTTTTGAAGCTTAAATGACCTAATTAGGTTTTTAGGTATTATTGACTTGTACATTGAGCTTAAATGAGTTGTACATTGACTTAGAGGGAAAATATGATTCAAATATTGTGCATTGTACACTTGTACATATGTTTGAAGGCTTACACATTTATTTTTATATGTATCTATTACATATAATTAGGGTTTTGATGTAAACGTTAACGTTTAATGCTTGTTTTGAAATCACATTTTAAAAAGTATGTTAAATGGATAATGTACTTGGTAAAAATGATATTAGGATATAGACTTGACATATTAGGATGTTTACATGATATAAACATAGATATAGATGGCATTGATAGAGGTTGTGTGAGCTCGTTTACTTTAGAAATGTAAACTAAGTTACGTTGCATAATGAGATAAAGCAAACATTTTCCTTGTAAGAAGGTGATATATTTATAATAGATGGATATTACATTGCATCTAATTTAATAGATGGAAAATTACATTGATGAAAATTGTGGGTTGTTATATATATGGTCTTAAGGATTTGTCTATGGTCTTTATCGTCTGTGTCGAGAAATCCACTTTCGTAAATTGATAAACAAAATAATCTTTGATACAATAAGTAACTAGATCATTTGAGTGACACATCTGGTCTAGCCAACTAAATATAAGTCTTATGTTAATTAAGTTAATGTGTGAAAATGTTTTTTGACGATAAATCCTTTTTATAAGTTAAAAGTTCCATTTTCGAAGTCTTAAGCATTACCATTACTTCTAAATTATTCTCAACTATCCGAGTAGTCATCTTTATTATCACTGGTAAAAAAAAGTTATTTTCAAAGTTGTTAAAGTCTATTTTCTTTTTGATTATTTGAACACTACTCAAATCTATGTGGACGACCTGGTCTTACCTAAAAAATATTATACTACATACGTGGGTTATACTTTTACCCGTGTGTTTCCCTATGATAAAATTAGTATTTCCAGTCATTATAAGTTTAAAGCTTTTGAACATCAAAGTTTTTGGCGCCGTTGCCAGGGATTTTTAAGATAGTCTGTAGGAAAATTATTTTAACTCCCCCTCTTTTACAAAAATTGCCGTATAGTTTTCTGGCAAACTGACCCAAACAAATTCTCCTTTGGATGCATACACGTGCTTCCAATTCTGAACTTGTTGAACCATTACCCACCAAAATGTACTCTAAATTGAAGACTTCATCGACGAAACAGAAGAGTTCCATTCGATCAAAGAAACAATCCACCTCAACACCCAAGAATTGTCTATTTCACCAATTCTCAACATTAATTACTTCTGTCATTTTCTTGATATTCTTCGAAATTATGATCCAATGGATGATGAACCCATGTGGGCTGCCGATCGTGTTGTCGCTCTGACTCTCGGTTTCACAATCACTATTCCTGAAACCTTAAACGAATTTGCCATTAAAGGTAACCACTTGACGCTCGTCAAAGGAAACTAGTTTGATGGTAGAACCAAAACCAATCCTCATAAACACATTTTTGAATTCCTCAGAATTTGCGATATGTTTAAATACAAAGATACCGAGAATGAAGATGTCCGCCTACTGATATTTCCCCTATCACTCACTAGAGAAGCAAAAACATGGCTGGACGAACTTAACGAAGGAACTATCAAAACATGGGATGAACTTCTAACCGCTTTCATTAGCCAATTCTTCCCCTTGCTCTTTTTGACCGACTCCTCGGAGAAATCTGTGCCTTTTCCCAACATGAGAACGAATCTCTAACTGATGCTTGGCTTCGTATGAAGGAAATGCTCAGAAATTGCCATGGTCATAACCAGTCCAAAGGCAATATTATCAAAATCTTTTACCACGATCTTAATGAAATAACCCAAGAAGTTCTAAATGCCACAGCTAGTGGTATTTTCCTTTATAAAACACCAAATCAAGCTTATCAGCTTCTCAAAGATAAAGTCTTACTCAAGCTCGACTAGGCTACAAATCAAAAAACCAAATCATATCTTAAGAAAACCGTTGCTTTCGTTGATGAAGGTAACAGTAATTCTGACATTGATAAAATTATGGCCCGAATGGATGCCATGACAATAAAAATAGATGCTAATAAACATATAAGATCTTGATTGATGACTAGTGTGTGTAAATGAAGGTGTAATAGTGTGCGTGTTTCTAGAGAGAGAAAATACCTAAACTTGTCTTTTGATTAATTGATATTGATACAATTAATCTTGACTACTTCTCCATGAAAAATAAACTATCTCCTCCTATTTATAGACCCATAGGAGGAGGTCTTTCCTAACTTAACACTTTTAGTCCCTATACTTTTACAAGCACATTAAAGTAGTTCATTTCTTTATTTCTAACATTCTTCCCTTAAATGATCTACTATAGAACTATCCTTATTGTGTTTTTGATGACGACTTTTTCTTATGCTTGAACACTTTATTCTGAAGTAGTTTGTCATTTTCCTTTCATTTAAAGCTCAAAAATGTTGAGAATTCTTTATGAAAGCTGAGGATGACCTTGTAGCATATCTCTCCCAATATAATTTTCTCCCCTATATGATAGGATAGATTTCTTTATCTCTGAAGGTATCAACTCTACTCTCGAACTCAAAATCAGCATTCTCCAAAGCTAACTTGATCTTCTTTTTCAACTTGACTCTTTAAATGCTTGTATGAAATCTTTATCTCTGAACTTGATCTTGATGTAGATTTCAATCACATAATGTTGCTGATGAAACATCTTGAATGATGATATTGATTGAGCATTGGTTTGTAGAAGACTTGAACACTTGTCTTTATCCTTGAATCTTCATACTCTTTTAGCTCCCCCTCAATCACATATCCCTCTCTTGAATATTGAAGTAGTGATCTTGATTGCGAAGACTTTTTCTTGAATGAGTTGTTGTTAAAGATGATGATGATATTGTTGAAGTAATCTCAAGTGAATGTTGAACCGGCTATCTTGATTGATCTTATACTTGATGAAACACTATAGCGTATTCTAAACATTTGATGATGTAACCTCAAAACATATCAATAAGAAAAGAAAATAACAAAATATCTCTCATTCTGTTTTTGCTTTCTTTCTTTTCTTTTAATCCTCACCAATAATATATACATTTTCTCATTCTATTTTTGCTTTCTCTCATTTCTTTTAATCCTCACCAATCATGAAGATAAAAACATATCTTCTCGATCAAACTACTTATACAATGATTTCCATAAACTTCAATTTCATTTTTCTTATATCTTCTCCCCCTCTATATTCATGAAATGGCCTTATATTATCTCCCTAAATATACTTATATCTTTTTCTCCCTCATATTTGGTGTGACAATTCTTATTTTCAGGACATTTTTCAACATCATTTATTTCACTATTTATTTTTAGAGTTTTACGCGTTCGCTTTTAATTTTTATCGATAAGTTAAATCGCGTAAACTAAAAATCAACAATCAACGTAAACGGGCACCAAACAAATAAAATTTTACGTCAAGCAAGCAATATATTATTTTTACGAAAGTAATAATCAACTTTTTATATTTTATTTTTATTGGTTACGTAAAACGTTTACGTTTCGCAATTAAATAAATTTAGGCATACCCGGAAGCACCAATACCTATCTATACTCAACCAAATACCCACAATTATACCCAATATCTAAAAATTATAAAATTTATCAAACATATACCTACATATCCGGTTATATAGAGATAAAAACATAAGGAAGATATTTATTTTGACTTCTAAGTATTATACCATGTGTCATAAACTTCTACAAGCAAACTCCTACCAAATACTTACACACTCCATACATTCTTACACATTTTCCATACCTTTCTTACACAATGGTCATTCAAGCCTAACCATGGTTAAGTTAAAGTAACCTTAGCTAGTTAAATCTTACTATAAAAGGCAATCTAATGCAAGTAAACTTCACTTGTATTATTTCACATAACAAAAACAATCAAAATCCTCTCCCTTTGTATCCTAACCCACGACCAAACATAAACACCACTAAATAATCCATAGTTTTTATTCTAACAAGCAGACAAGTGATCTAACATCATATCTAAGGTATTATAAGATGGTTTGAAGGCTTGTTTTAGTGTTTGCAAGGGTTAAACAAGAAAGGTTTAAGATTAGGGTTTTCTTGGAATTAGGGTTTTCTAAGTATTAGAAGCTTGGGTTTAATATCCAAACTAGGGTTTTGATCTTGTTGATCATCATCCTACTTCATATTAAGGTCGTCTAAAACTCTTAATCTATTTACATTTGTGATTTTATGTATATATAATGTTTATATAGTAAATCGCTATCTAGGAAACTTAATAACATGTAAAATGGATTTTTACTTGTGATCATGGTTTGATTAACTTTGTCATATGTTATATGGATGTTAAATACATGTTGTAATGAAAGTATAAGTATTATACAAGTGTTGGTTTATTTATAAAAAGTATATATAAACTAGTTACTTAAAAGTTTACTTAATAAGTTTATAAGTAAAACTGATGTGAGGACTTGTTACCATGTACATTTCTTGGAGAAATAATGAACTAAAGGACACTAACATATATTAGAATTGTGACATAAAGGGTTGTAAAGAACTTGTAGCAAATTATCTAAGCTAAAAGTTATAAAAACAAGTTTAAACACTTTTTAATAAAAACATCAAAAGTTTCTGTTTTAATTCGAAAAATAATGTATTTATTTTATATTTTTTTAAAATACTACATCTCATGAGGATTCCAAATCTATAAGAAACTTGAAAATCTGAGCTATAACGAAGAAGATACGCCATTTGCAAGTTTACGGTAATAAAAGCTTATATAAAAACAATTTTTATAAAAACTTATTGAGTTTCAGATCTGATAAAAATAAATGATTATTTTTCATAGAAAGTACATATTTTTAGGATTCCAAAACATTAAGAATCATAATTTTTTGATCAATAATGAAGGAGTTATGGATTTTTTATGTTTACGATAATAAATACTTTTATAAAAATAATTTTACAAAAACAAATTACTGTTCATCTCAGATTCTTTTTGGAAAATACTTTAGTTAGATAAAACTTTTAATTTCGAAGACGTGCTCGAAAGAGTCACTAAAATCGGAGTTAAAACGAATAAGATATGACTTTTACGGGTTTTACGATAACTAAATTTATAAAAATAAATTTATAAAAGTGCATGAACAGTAAAAGTACTGTTCACCAGAGGGTTGAAAATATGAAAATATAATACTTTGATAACTCTTCTTAATACAAAAGCGTGGACATAAGGAACATACGAAACGGGCTTAAAACGAGAAAGATACGCACTATTTTATACTTGTGCACTATTTCCTGACGTGAATAGTGTTGGTTCGTTTTTAATAAAAAAATTTGTGAAACATTTTAGAATCATTCAAATAATATTATACATGTTTAAACTTTATAAATATTATTTTACAAAGGCGATTACATTATTTATACGATTAAACGAGTACAAATACACGGTTATTAATTATCAAATGTGATTTAAATATTATTTCACAAACACAATTAGATGGTGATATAGCTATATAGAATTATATACAGTCTTAGTTAATCAAAGTACTTAGTACTCATACGACCTATACTTAATTAGGTTGCATTCGGACATTTTTGTGACGCATTTTTAGTTTGTGATTTACATTGTCGATTCATTTACTCGAGGTGAGTTTATAGACCCTCTTTCACTTGTTTTACATTATTTTACAAATCTCGGAGGAGAATACATGCTCGTTACAACTTGTTTACACATACATTTACATTCTCTTTTACATACTTGATTGCATACTTGATTTCGTAACTCATTACAAACTCTTTACAACTTTATTATACACGCATTTTTATATCTCGCAATGGGATACAATACTTGTTATCACTTATGGACGCAAAAATTATACTTCTATGATTACGGATTAGCTTAGGTTGCATGAACTATGAATTACTCTAAGGGTGAGCGTGAATGTTATAAAATAGATCTATTTGGGATTGACAATCCTCGTTCGGGTGATTAGCTATCACTAGACAAACAAACGTTATAGCATGTCGGAGCAAACAACGACATTTACATGAACATGAATATTTACGGTGCCTTGAATAAAATGGCATACATATAAGTCTACGCAACAGTTTCATGAACTTAGAGTAATCGTAACATTGTTTTATACACACATGAATATTTACTTTGCCTTGAATAAAGTGGCAATACATACTTTGAACAATGGTGGTCCAACTATACTTAACTTTTTGTGACTATTGTATGGGATAGAATAATCATACACATCTTTGATTTCAACTTTTATACTCACATTTTTGTGACTATTAGGGGATTGGAATGGTCATGCATACTTTACAACTCTTTGATTTCCAACATTCACACATACATTTTGGTGAACATTTAAGGATTGAAACGGTCATACTTACTTTACAAAACATTGGTTCAACATTTATACTTAAACAAACTTATAAACTCACCAACTTTATGTTGACACTTTTTAAGCATGTTTTTCTCAGATGAATTAGATGCTTGGCTTATGTGATGTGCATTGGAGT
>BQNB010089436.1:2612-27405 GCA_026074375.1 Tanacetum coccineum
TCATATTCATAGCTCTAACTCTCTTAGGCTTTACTCTTTCCTTCCTACTTAGGGCATCAGCCACCACATTCGCCTTACCAGGATGGTAGCGAATTTCACAGTCATAATCACTAAACAACTCTATCCAGCGACGCTGTCGCATATTCAACTCTTTCTGACTAAAGATATGCTGAAGACTCTTATGGTCCGTATAGATGACACTCTTTGTCCCATACAGATAATGTCTCCAGATCTTAAGTGCAAACACAACCGCACCCAACTCTAAATCATGGGTAGTATAATTCTTCTCATTAATTTTCAACTGCCTAGACGCATAGGCTATCACTTTACCTCTTTGCATTAACACACAACCTAGTCCTATCTCGGACGCATCACAATATACCACAACGTCTTCTGGTCCATCAGGGAGAGCTAGAACATGCGCATTACACAACTTATCCTTCAAGGTCTGAAATGCCAATTCATGTTCTTCACCCTAATCGAAAGTCTTACTCTTCTGAGTTAAGATAGTAAGAGACTTAGCTATCTTAGAGAAGTTCTCAATGAACCTACGGTAATACCCAGCCAATCCTAAGAACGAACGAACCTCAGTCGGAGTTCTAGGGGCTTTCCAATTCTTAACAGCTTCAATCTTACTAGGGTCCACATTAATTCCATTACCATTTATCACACGCCTAAGAAACTGTACTTTTCTTAGCTAGAATTCACACTTAGAAAACTTAGCATACAATGTTCTACATTTTGAGCACTCTCAGTTTCACTGTACTTTTTGAGTTCACTGTACTTTTTGAGCAGTTCCAAGACTAACCTTAAATGTTCTACATGCTCCTCTTGAGGCTTAGAGTATATTAAGATATCGTCAATAAACACTATCACAAACTTATCAAGATACGGCCTACAAACTCTATTCATCAAATCCATAAATATTGCTGGTGCATTAGTCAGACCAAAGGGCATTACTGTGAACTCAGAATGTCCATAACGAGTTCTAAACACAGTCTTTGGTATGTCATCCTTATGCACTCTCAGCTGATGATATCTAGACCTAAGATCTATCTTCAAGAAAAACTGCGACCCTTGCAGTTGATCAAATAGATCATCAATTCTAGGAAGTGGATAACGATTCTTAACAGTCAACTTGTTCAATTCTTTATTATCAATGCACATCCTAAAAGAACCATCTTTTTTCTTAACAATCAATACCGGCGCTCCCCAAGGCGACGAACTTGGTCGAATGAAACCTTTGTCTTAGAGTTCCTTGAGTTGTCCAGACAACTCCTCCATTTCAGAAGGTGTCAAACGATAGGGAGACTTTGCTACCGGCGTTGCTCTAGGGATTAACTCAATCCGAAACTCAATTTCCCAAATAGGCGGTAATCCAGATAGATCATCCGGGAATACCTCAGGAAAATCTCTAACCACAACAATCTCTTCTTGTTTCTTATCACTAGCCTTAGCACTCATCAACAATCTCGATTTCTCTTCCGATATCTTTCCTACTACTCTAAGCACCTTGACATCCGGTAGTGGTATCCTCACTACCTTCTCATGGAAAATTATTTCAGCCTTATAATTAGACAACCAGTTCATCCCTATAATCATATCAAAACTTCCATGCCCAAAAGGTATCAAATCCATGTCAAAGACATGACCCTTGACTTCTAGTTTACAACCCTTAATAACCTTATCAATCTTTACTAGCTGCCCGCTAGCTATCTCAATCTCATATCTGAAACCTAAGTCGATGGGCTTTAAGCCTAACAGAGGTATAAAAGTAGTAGAAACAAAACTATAGTCGGCACCAGAGTCAAATAAGGTAGTGGTAAAATGATCGTTCAAAGTAAACGTACTCGTCACAATGTTCGGATCCTGGCGAGATTCCTCTGCTCCCAACATGAATGCCCTACCCCTAGCCTGGTTCCCTTGGTTTCCACGACCCCTACTCCCGTTATTAGCATCAACTTGATTTGGACAATTTCCTTTCGGTTCTTGTGCTCTATTCAATCTAGGGCAAGCTGACCTGACATGGTCGGTACTACCACACTCATAACATGCTCTAACAGTTGGGTTTCTAGCATTGACAGGATTCACATTCCTTGGCACACCTCTACAATCCTTTGCCAAATGACCCGGGCGGTTACAGTTGAAGCATGTGCGACAAGGCCCTCCGGGTGCATGGTAGGAGTTGCAGGTGGTACACTTGGACCAAGTACCCATATTCTCTCTTCCTACAGGGTTTACAGTAGTAGCAAAAGCATTCACAGTCCTAGTCCTCTTATTATCATCCCTTCCACTCCTATCCTTGCTAGGTTCCCTCACATTTCCTCTCTTCTCAACTTTCTTAATTGATCCATTTCTCACAGCCTCATCGGTCAGTGCACCAGAAATCTGCACAGCCTTCTGTATAGTCTTTGGCTCTGTTGCTGCCACCATCCTACGGATTTGTAGAGCAAGGCCATACACATACCTTTCAATCATCCTACTCTCAGGAGTTACCAAGTGAGGAACTAACCTCGCCAACTCATGAAACCTATCAGTATACTTAGCATGGCCAGCCCTGACCATGGCGTGATTCCACAATTCAGATTCCAACTTTTGCATCTCATGACTAGGACAAAACTCTTGTATCATCATAAACTTAAAGTTATTTCATGACATACTAACAGCAACTTCCCGGCTTAGCGTGCAGATTTGAGAGTTCCACCACGTTAAAGTCTTACCCACAAATGAACCAGCAGTGTATTTCACTTTTTGGTCATTACTACAACCACTTATATCCTGTACGTTCTCCATTTTCTCAATCCAACGAGTAAGAACTACAGCACCTCTCTTACCATCATATTCCTTAGGGTTACAAGCTAAGAACTCCTTATATGAACAACCTACCCGGTTTCCATTTACTAACACATTCCCCATGTTTTCTTGAACGTTCTCATTAACCACATTACCATTCTGATTTCCAACATTTCCTCGGTTACTAACCTGAGCTAACATGGCGGGTAAGAGGTTCTTCAATTGCTGGGCAATGATCATTAAGATGAAGAACGATTGCAGTCTGAAATTACAGCAAGTCAATGACATGTTTTGAAAACATTTAGAACTTCTACTCGAACTTTATTTACAACTTCGTATTATTATTGAATGACTTTTCTAAAGCCATGAATATTATCCATTTTCAGAAGACATGTCATGAAAAACATATTATTGTATTTTCTGATTTTTTTAATTTTCTATATTTGTTTTTATGGGTTTTATATTTTTCTATTTTCATTTTCATAAAAATCTATTCTAAAATAAATGGAAAATCTTTTTGTGTTTTTCTGACTTTATATATTTATATAGGATACAAGAAGATGTGCCACCATCACTCATCTTCTTCTTCTGCTAGTATTTTCAGCGTTTCAAGAGACATACTTCTCATCCTAAGCTTGTTGATAAGAAATTCAAGTCTTTCTCATCCCAATGCCTTGGTAAAGATATCTGCCAGCTGATATTCTGTTCTAACGAAGTATAGCTTAACCATCTCATTTTCCACTTGCTCTTTGATGAAGTGGTATATAATGTCGATATGCTTAGATCTTAAGTGTTGGACGTTGTTACAGCATAAAGCAATGACACTTTTGTTATCGCAGTACAGAGGTATTTTGTTTAATCCAAGGCCATAGTCTGTCAATTGTGATCTCATCTAAAGTATTTGAGCATAACATCTGGATAAGGCAATGTATTTAGCTTCTGTACTGGATATGGTGGTGCTCTTCTATTTCTTAGATGGCCAACTGACTAATCTATCACCAAAGAGCTGCATACTTCCAAATGTACTTCTTCTGGTATCTTGGCAACTAGCATGATCAGTGTTTGAAAAAGTTGTTAGTGCAATACAGGAATCCTTCGAATACCCCAAACCCATATTGATGGTTCCTTGTAGGTGTCAAAAGATTCGTTTAACTGCATGTAAGTGCTTTTTGGTAGGCTTAGCCTGATATCGGGCACACATGCAAACAACAAATACAAGGTCTGGTCGACAGGATGTTAGATACATAAGGGAGCCAATCATTCTACGATAATATGTAGGATCAACATCTTTCCCTTGTGGGTCTTCGTCCAATTTGGATTTCTACACTATGGGAGTATCCACTGGGTCACTGGTTTCCATACCATACTTTTTAATTATCTCAAAAACATATTTGGGTTGGTTCAGAAAGATGCCTCTAGGACTTTAAGAAATCTGAAGTCCTAGAAAAAATGACATTTTACCCATCATCGACATTTTAAATTTTGAACACATTATTTTAGAAAATGTTTGACAGAGTGCAGGATTAGTAGAAGAAAATATTATATCATCTACATAGATTTAGTCCAGTAAGATGTCTTTGCCTTCTTTCCGAATGAATAATGTAGGATGAACTGCACCTTTGGAGAACTTTTGGGAGAGTAGAAACGATGATAATAAATCATACCAAGCCCGTGAAGCATGCTTTAACCGGTAAAGATCCTTCTTAAACTTGTACACATGGTTGGGATTATCTTGATCTACAAACCCGTCTGGTTGACTGACGTAGACCTCTTCACGTAATATATTGTTTAAGAATGCCGTCTTGACATCCAATTGATAGATGATCATGTTCATGTGAGCGGCATAAGCAATAAAGATTCGTATAGCCTCTAGTCGTGCAACCGGTGCACAAGATTCTTCAAAGTTGATTGCCTCTTCTTGACGATATCCCCTTTCTACTAATCTAGCCTTGTTTTTTAAAGCACCTACCTGTTCGTCTAATTTAACCTTGAAGATCCACTTCAAAGTGATTATCATTGTAACATTTCTCATTTTCGTGTCATTGTACGACTATATTAATGATCACTATTTATTTTAGTTCGATACGCATTTACTTTTAATGTTTACTTTTAAAGCTAAACCGCGTAGACTAGAAATAATCAATGAATGTAAACGGTCACCAAATAAATTAAGGTTTACATCAACCAAGTAAGAAATAATTATTTTGATGATAATTATGTACTTTGCGTATTTTATTTTTATTTGGTCACGTAAAAGGGTTACGTATCGCGATAAAATACATTTGGACGCACCCCGGAAATGCCTAGACTTACCTAGACTCAAACCAATACCCACTTTGAAAACTTAAAGTCGAAATTTAATCAAGTCTTGTACATATATCACATTAATGCCGAATATAGGCATGAAAACCCACAAGAAATCGTCCTTGGTGATTTAGTTTACTAGCAAAATCTTACTAATGATCCTTAATGGTACATGTACAAACTCTAGGCAATTAATTTTGTGTCCTAATGGTCCCCTAATAATCTTGGCACATTGGGTAATAACCCAAATTCCCCTTTGGACCTCTTGATACCGCGGTTAGCAAGGAAAGAACACCAAACCCATAAGATTTTCCTAGCTAAGTAAGTATCTTGTACAACTCTAGCTCATTAAAACATGTACTTAGTGGTTTAAGATAAAACCATGTGTAAGTAACTAGAGATCCCTAAAAACCACATAATGGCCCGATTTCTAGTTGGTTTAGAGCTTAGGAAATCTAACAAGCACTCTTGCCTATAAATATGTTCCTACACATACACTTAGACTTTTCTTAAACTCTCACACACCTCAAACTCTCCCTCTCTCTTGTTCGGGATATATAAACCGCAACCAAGCACCCTCACACTTCCACTTCGAACCAACAAGTAACCACAAGGAATTATTCGAGCCAAGGGCGGGTTGTCTCGATCGTATACACGTTTGGATTAGCACTCTACACGTCTAAATACACCACAAGAGCTAGGACCCTTTGTAAGTCGAACTAACTCATTTATAAATTCTTTACTACTCACTATGGGTTAGACTTAGTTAATATGTCACATATATAATTAGTATGCTAGCATGAGTTTACATATTATAAATAAGGACGGGTGTAAGTGCTAAACATGAAAGACCAAGCAATGTGACCTAGTAACGAGTAAGGGTTGGGAAACGTTCGAATATAAGGAAACTTACACGTAAACTTTTATTGTAAACAAGTTAGGACGACTTAGGAATGTGTACGCGACCCTAAAAGACACTTGCATGTGAAACCCGACGTGTACACAAGTCAAATACTCGGCATATTATCGCTAGGGCTCTTCGAATAACCATATAAATGGCTAAGGGAGGTAACGGGCCTCAAAGGACCCGTAGCCGGTTACACAAGCCCAACGCGAGCCCAGCGCAAGCCCGATGCAAGCTCATAAGCTACAATAAGCCTAAACGGCTTATTCATGTGCTTATACGCGGCTTATCAAGTTCAAAATAAAACTAAGAGCCTAATGGACCCTTTGGCAAGTCGTAGAGTCAAACGAAACCTTAATGGGCCTTCAAGCCCATTATCGAGTCCATAAAATAAGCCCTACGCCACGAATAAACTCCCATGGCTTATTCGGGAACTTAAACAGTCGAGAAGTCTACTAAAAATCATAGAAAGGTCATTGGACCCAAGGGGATTAAGGCCCAATCCCTAGAACCTTTACCGGGCCTCTATCGGGCCCAATAGGCCCAACAATGTGCTTATTAGCTTATCGAATAAGCTAAATAAGCAAGCCGACCTCCAAAGTGCTTATTAGACTTAAATAAGCTTAACGGACCCTAATGGACCCAACTAGACCTTTTAAAACCCTACCGGGCCTAAACGGGCCCAAGACCGGCCCATTTGAATTACTTATTAGCTTATTGGCTTAACTTGAATAAGCCGAGATACAAACAGTGTGTTGAGCTAAATTTAAACGGAAAAGGAACTAGCAAGGCCCATGTAATCCTAAGGGTGTTTGTCGAAGTGAGCTTTTGGGCTTTCGGGCCCAATAGGCTCGAAATAAGCTCAATAAGCTCACCGAGCTTATTTTAAGCCCAACAGCCCCATATAAGCTTATTATAGACTTTTGGACTCGTTAAAACTATAACGGGACTCTAAAACGCTAAACGGACCTTAACGGGCCCAATAAGGCCCGTTAAGCCAAAATAAGCTCGGATGGCTTATTTATAAGCCGAAATGATTTGGTTGGCTTATTTGAACTAAATGAGGCCAAATGCCACTTGTCGGGATTTAATTGGGTTGAAAATGCGACTTTTACAAAGTCGGGGGACTAAAACCGTAAATGCCGAAACTTAAAGGGTTAGTTTGTTATTTTCCAAATTACAACAACTCCAGGGACCATTTTTGAAATAGTCTGAAACTTAAGGATGAAGGCGAAACTATAAAAACCTAAAACTATCTTTTTATAAACTTGAGGGACTAATTGTGTCATTTCCGAAACTAGAAGGTTTAAAATATAAATGTGTATATTTGTAAACCTAGGGACTAAAAATGTAACAACTAGAAACTTAAGGGTAGTTTAGAGCCAAGGTGAAATAAATAAAACATTTATACGTCGGTCGAACGTTTAGATATTCGGACGTCGAACGATTTAATAACAAATTAATAAATAAAGTATATTTATTAATAATGATTTCACGTTTCTCGAGAACCATCGAAACTATAAATACAATGATCTTGTGTGTCACCACACAAGTGATCACGGTATATATAAACTTAAAATGAGATTTAGTTTATACAATGAGTCATTAGTTTAAATATGTAAACTAAGACTTGACCGTACTTACTTAGGTACTTAATGGTGTGATCCACTACCTACTTGGATACTTGTTATCATTCAGGAATTACCTGAATGAGGTGAGTTATAGCCCCTTGCTTTACATTATTTAAATGATTTACATCCTTGGGTGCTAAAACATGCTTTGTATTACTAACTGGACGCAAGGTGTACATTTTTATATTCCATGATTACGTGTTTGCCTAAAGTTAACTATAACCCACTTTAATGTCCATGAATCATAATCATGTTAATTGCATAGGATGTGATGGGAATTAATTGTGCGGGCGCGAAGTTATGGGATAGATCTATTAGGGATTGCCAATCTCCCGTTCTGGGTGACTTGCTATCACTGGGGTACAAACGCATACCATGGTCGAATTTGGGATGTTGCAGGGTTAGCCACATCATTCACTGGACACCAGTTCGGCCAATTGATAATTGCATTCATATTACGTCGAGCCTCGGTTTGTCTGAGCTTAGGAAACGTAATTATTTTATGATGTTTGCATCTGTTGCTTAATCATACACTTGGAAATCTTGCGGTCCTACCATTGATTTACATAAACCTATGAATTCACCAACTTTATGTTGACGTTTTAAGCATGTTTTTCAGGTCAATAAGGCACGAGGTGCGATGATACATTGGGAGTCAATAATTGAAGAGTCAACACTTAAGATTTGGGGTCTTATTACACTTTGGGGACAATTGTTATAAACCGAAATCTTTATCTATCTTGTTGAACCATTTGAAGCCATGAGCTTATGTAACAAACAAGTATTTTGTTAATCCAATGTATCTTTTTCAAACGACACGTTTAGTAGTCGTTCTCTGATCTTGTGCTATTGACCCAATAATGTAACGCCTTCAGATATTCAACATTCCGCTGCATACTCAGATTTGAGGGTGTTACATAGGAGGTGGTGGAGGGAAGTTCACATTATCCATAGCGAGGATCTCTTTCGGAGTTTTCATCAGAGGTGTGAAGCCTTCTCTTCTAGCGTAGGGAGCGCAGGTACCCATGTTTCTTCCTTCCCCCCTTCTATGACTTCTGTTTCTAGACCCATTTTGGTGTTCCGACCAGCTGGCCTTGCCAGCACTCTTTTCCCACCGAGGAGATCTGATGGCTTCAGTTGTGTCTGCAGCCGCCTCTCCTCTAATAAAGGCCCGGACTCTCTCCCACATCTCGTCAACCATTTTTGGGATTTTATCATTGAGCTTTTTGGACAGCTCTGGGTGACCATGCCCATGCATGAACGCTGATATCCTTAGTACCGGAGGCACCCCTTTGATATGTGCACTCTCTGCCTTGAAACGGTCCATGAATGCTTGCAACCCTTCATTTGGCTTTCGCTTGATGCCGTGTATCTCCGTTGGATCTTTGTCGTACCTTTTCTGCTGCGAGAATTCTTCTAAGAACTTGCTACTCAGCTCTTCAAACCCATCTACACTCTTTGGGTCTAGGCTATCAAACCAGTTCCTCGCCGAGCCACTCAGGGTCTGACGGAACATCTTACACCATACTGGCATAGGCCACTCCTCTTGCTCAGCTGCGGCAGAGAAGATGCTTAGGTGATCTTCTGGATCTTTGTTTCCTTCATACACCCGGACGTTTGGGGGTAGCTTAGCCCGCCGATGGTATCTGAAGCGAGTGATCCTAGAGGTAAAAGGCATTGGCTTGGGCCGTCTATAGGGCATGCTCAAGTCCTCTGAACCACTGTCAGACACGGTGTCATACCCCGAATCTGAACTTGACTTCCCTCGAGAGGCCCTCACTGATTGAGGCTTCGACTTAACACTTTTGGACTTTGATCTGCTTCGTGCCTCTGATCTTACCGACCGGTGAGACTTAGAGGTCCCTTTCTTCTTTGAGACATTCTTTCGATGCTTCCGAGCAGCTCGAGGCCTCCCTCGACTCCTTGACCTGGAGGACCCATCAGAAGAGTATCCTCCTACTTCTTCTGCTGAGGGACTCATTTGGGAGCTCTCTGACCCCGCTTCACCTGACTCTTCGTTGAAGAGCTTGCGAGGGGTTACCTTCTCTTGACCTCGGTTGTCAAGCTCTTTGATCATGGTTCTCAGTACATCAATGTTTTCCTTCACAAATGCTGGGGAGAGGCCTCCTTGAGCTTGTCCGGCGGGAGCAGAGGTTCCTCCCGGGGGAGTCCTCCCAGTCCCAAGTGCCCCGGTGTTCAAGTTTTCACCTTCCTCCAGCTGAGGACCCTTCGTACAACCATCCATTACTTAGAAATTGGTAGATTGGTATTTCGGGTCCCACGGATGGCGCCAATGTTCAAGCAAATTTCTGTAGATGCTCTTCAGCCCTGATCCTTAGGAGCTCGGCTGCTACTCCTTCGTCTCTTAGACTGAAATAAAAAAGAACACCGTTAGCTCGCCCCATGTTTTGAATCAGAGACCAAGCTCTGGCGTGAGAGTAAGTGTATGCTTGGTATAAGTTTTAGTAAGAGAAAACTAGAGAGAGAGTAAAGAGAAGTGTGTGTGTAAAACTTAACCTCTTCATGTGTGTAAATAGTTCTTTATATACTACCTGGGCTTAGCTCCCAGACACAAGTATTGTGGAAGCTAAGTTGTCTTCTAGAGGCAACATGTCAGTCGCTAGCATGTATCAGACTTTTTCTTGTATGTCCAGGTTGTCTTCTAGGGGAAGCGTGTAAGTCGCTGGCATGCATCAGACTTTGTCCTCAGGGTCAAAGTTGTCTTCGTGCTCAAGTACTTGTTGTGGGCCAGACGTCTGTGATATTCATACATCGTACGTCAGTCGCCAGTGTACTAGCTCTGATGGGGACAATGCTGCTCCTTGCCTCCCGAGGGGGCTAGCTGTTCTTGACTTGCTGGTCCTTGCCTCCTGAGGGGACTAGCTGCTCCTGACCTGCTGGTCCTTGCCTCCTGAGGGGACTAGCTATTCTTGACTGGCTGGTCTTTGCCTCCTAAGGGGACTAGCTGCTCCTGACCTGCTGGTCCTTGCCTCCTGAGGGGACTAGCTGTTCTTGACTGACTGGTCCTTGTCTCCTAAGGGGACTAGCTGCTCCTGACCTACTGGTCCTTGCCTCCTGAGGGGACTAGCTGTTCTTGACTAAGTGGTCCTTGCCTCCTGAGGGGACTAGCTATTAACTTACCTCCTAGGAAGCTACTACTCTTTAGTTATTACCTCTGAACCTAAGATGGCCTTCGTCACCCCAGCTATTCCAGTGGACCGTTCTAACATGGAGTAGTTTACCTTAGGAAAATTAGGAGTTAATAGTGATTGTCTCCCCCTAAGCATCCGGAGGAGACCATACCTCATCACTGTGTATAGTGAATCCCCTTGCTAATTTTTATCAAGGCATAGAAATTTTGTGACAACGATGGTTTAAATCACTTGGAATCGTTTTTGCTATGCCTAAGACCAGGATTGTAAGACAAGACTAATATCCTACCAATTTGTCATGTTTTTTGCTAACATTAGTTAACGAGTCGAACTATTCTACAGTAGGTTTAAACTACTCAACATCAAAGATAACTTTAATTGATATCCTCACAAAAATGTAGGTTTAAACTTCAATCACCATAATAATAGTATAACATGAAAATGTCAAGTTTCAATAAACCCTAAACATTAACGATTAAGGAAAATACAATATGAGTCATAAACATCTAAAAATACATGAGTCATAATGTCAAAAGTTCATACATAAAGTATCAATTTATAATATGAAGCGATGAATTAGCTTCATTTTCCTCACCTGGTAAATTCTTCACAATTTTCGTCACAACCTAGAACTAGAAACGCAATGTTTATTATTTCCTTCTTCTTGGGCTTAAGTGAGTCGCTAGTCGATGCTACGATTTTACTTACGATCTCCCGATTCTATATACGATTCTACATTCCAAGCGATCCTATACCGATCCTAGATTTTTTTTTGTAGGGTTGTAAGATGGTACAATCTCACGATCTAACTCGCATATTAACGTAAGTTTTTTGGTTAATGTTTTAAGCATTGTTATGAATTTAGTCTTACTAATGCAAAACTCTTAAGTGATTGTGTACCTGAAATCGTGAATCATTATTCTTAAGAGTAAACACCATTTATGAATTATGTACTTTATTCTATGTCTCAATATGCGTAATGTACCAAAAAAATATCATTATGAACCACAAAACTTGTTAATAGCCGGTTTTTTTCACGTCATAAATTGTGTGGTTCATAATGATATTATTTTGGGTAGAGTATGCATAATGAGACAAAAAATAAAGTACATAGTTCATAAATAGTGTTTATCCTTTTTTATTTTTACTTATTGGCGATAATTTTGGACGAGTTATTTAACAACAATAGTGTTGTTTGAAATGTTTGTAGACTGCATTTCCATTCCAATCAATCCCATTTAGCATTTGCAGTTATCCATGACATGAGTTGACTGCATTGAATAAACAGGATCTTTGGATACGATTTTCAGACTGCATGAGTTGACTACAAATGCTAAATGGGTGTTTGGATATGACTGTATCCATTTCCACGTCATAAATTGTGTGGTTCATAATGGTATTATTTTGGGTAGAGTATGCATAATGAGACAAAGAATAAAGTACATAGTTCATAAATAGTATTTATCCTTTTTATTTTTACTTATTGGCGAGAATTTTGGACGAGTTATTTTGACCTGTATTTTTTCCCCTTTACAACCACAATAATGTTGTTTGAAATGTTTGTAGACTGCATTTTCATTCAAATCAACCCCATTTAGCATTTGCAGTTATCCATGGCATAAGTTGACTGCATTGGATAAACAGGGTGTTTGGATATGATTTGCAGACTGCATGAGTTGACTACAAATGCTAAATGGGTGTTTGGATATGACTGTATCCATGAGCATTTGCAGTTTGCAGTCAACTCATCCCATTTACCATTTGCATTGGATAAAGGGGGTGTTTGCAATGGGTGTTTGCATACTGCTTTTCCATTTAAAACTCCCATTTAGCATTTGCAGTCAACTCCCATTTAGCATTTGCAATGTAGTTTGTAATGGGTGTTTGTAGACTGCATTTCAATTCAAAACTCCTATTTAGCATTTGCAATTTGCAGTCAACTCCCATTTAGCATTTGCAGTGTAGTTTGAAATGTTTGCAGATTTCATTTTCATTAAAAACTCCCATTTAGCATTTGCAGTTTGCAGTTAACTCATGCCATTTAGCAATTGCAGTTTGACTTTCTAAAGTCAAACTACAACATGCTCATGGCATGAGTTGACTGCATTAGATAAATGGGGTGTTTGGATATGATTTGCAGACTGCATTTCCATTCAAAACTCCCATTTCCAAATTAGAAACTTTGACAGTATTAGGACTGTCCTTGTCATGTGCAGAAACAAATATAAAGAAACTACGTTGTTCTTAAATCCATTATAATAACACATAAACTGATACAATAATAGCTACTTGGCAGATAAGTTACACATAGAATCTTAATAGTTGTCTCTCATGTTCCTCATCCAACTCTTGTTATTGCCTACATTTCCCAACCACTCTTATTCAGCCCTTGCTTCCCTTTCTTCTTCTTATAACAATTTTATTATTTCTTCTTCTTCTAACATTCCACACCCACCTACACCACTGCCACTTCCAGAAAGTGTATCTTTATGGAAAACCTTAACCACGTTTCTCATTGTAATGTTAAGGTAATGCGTTGATGGTTTAAGAGAAAAAACTGAAACATTAGCAAGTATCAAAGCAAATTCAGAGTACAAGACTTGACTATTGCAGTCACTTGGTCAAGTTTCCCATTTTTGAGAAAGTTATTGATATCTCCTAAACACCCACTCACAATGCCACTATTAGCATTTACATACTCAATCACGCTAACCCATGAACCACGCTTAAAATCCCCATCCTCGCCCACATCCTCAACAACTTTCTTAATATATTCTTGTGTCGACATTACACACTCCTCCCCACCATCCTAAATATCCGTTTGTTTAAGCAGCTTGGCCGCTTGAACAATACCCGCAGGACCGGGTATTATCCCGGCTTTTCAACATTAGGGTTTTGGGTTGTGGTTGATGTTTCAACACGTGTGCTGCTACAGAGAAAGAGAACGGGTGTTAATCTGAGATCGGAATAATCTATATCAAGTGATAGTTCCCATTGATCATTTGGGTGAATCCATTTTCTTAAAGAAGAGGGAAATGTTACTGAATCTGATACTGAATTTGATGGTAACAAAGAAAAAAAATCGAAGAGAAAAAATTTTGGATGAAAAAGTAAGGTGGAAATATAAAAAAGTCAATTTTTGTTCTTGTCTCATTAAGAACCATAAACTTTTGTTCTTGTCTCATTATGCATAAGGAAAGTGAAATTCGACCGGTCAAACCGGTAACAAAAAAAAATACCGACTATTAATAGGTTTCGTGGTTCATAATGGTATTTTTTTTGGGTTCCGTATGCATAATGAGACATAATATAAAGTAAATAGTTCATAAATGTTGTTTACCCTATTCTTAAACATGCGTTGTATGTGGGTTACATGTATATGAGTCAATGAGAAGAATAATTATAAGGAAAAGAATAACAACTACAACCACACATTTCAGATGTGCTTACAAAATTTGATATATCTCCTTTCAATTTTTCCTCCTTATTTAAAATGTGTGACTAAAATTACTTCTCACTATTCGCATTTTAATTATTCTTCTCATTATATCTCTTACCGTCTGAATTATTGGTTAAGACACAATGATGTAGGATTAGTTACGAGTCAAACCGCCAAAGCCCATTTTAGACTAAACACAAGCCTAATTGAGATGGAAGTTTGCTACATGAAGGCCCAGCGCCCAATCGAAATATGGTTATATTTTAATTATGAGCATTGCTATATCCTCGTTTATATACACACTTTAAAACATGACAATTAAATTCCATTTATATTCTTTACCATTTGATCCAATCACTTTTCTAAGTGTTGTATAACTTTATGGGTAGGCATACACGCATGAAGGTTTTGTATGAACATTTATCATATTTCTTTGATTATATATTCCTTGGTATACTATTATCTCCGTCTTAAAATTATTGTTCACTTTTGACTTTTAAAATCTTTCTTTTTCAACTTTGACCTTAAATATTTTAGTTTGTGTTATATAATACTTGATGCAAAATATATGAATGGATTAAGTTTTAGATGTATTTTCATTGTTATAATTTTCATCAAGTATTATATAACACAAACAAAAATATTTAAGGTCAAAGTTGTAAAAGAAAGATTTAAAAAGTTAAAATTGGACAATTACTTTGAGATGAAGATAATATTATTAGAAGTTTTGATTGGCTGAGTTGGTCAGGTTCCGAATTATTTGGTTTGAGTACTATCTACATGTTCAAAAAACAATTCGATAAATGAACTTTATTGGTTAACACTATCTACTCGAACATCATTTACATTTCAAAAATATAAATACATGTAAAACCATATTTTGAATCAGTTTACCCGATTATAATGTTTAAACTAATATTATAAACTCAATCACCACAAGAATGTATTATAGCTGATAGAAATGTCACGTTGATAATTGTTTTACACGGAGATATGCTACACGTACTAAAACTATTATATATATACGAGTATACAGAGCCGAGCCGCGTATGAGCTTGTTGATGCTCGAGGTTGGCTTGTTTGAAGTCATAAAGCTCGAGCTTAGCTCGTTTTGAGCTTTATGCTTCTAACTTCGTGTCTTCGTGACATACACTACAAGCTCAGGATTGGCTTGATAGGCCTGAACGAACTAGAGCTTGACTTAGCTAGGTACGAATGGTTAAGTACACCAGGCTTGCTCGTTGATATTAATAACAAGATGACGTACCTATGCATAAAAAGATGAAAAAAAAATATGATAATAAAATCAAACAAAATCCATACCTTATTCCAAAAGCAGATCAAGAACCACTTTCCAACCACACCTATAAGATCACAACCCCCAAAAAAAAGTTTGAAACTGCTTTTTAGTTGTACCATTGACAAAACACAACTTTGTTACCACCATAAATTAAATATATTAGCTTAATGTTGCGAAACAACTTTTGGACATGACAACACATTCTTTTAAGTTTACTTTATTGGAAAATATTCTTAACCAAGTTGTGTAAAAAAGTTGTTAATTAATCCATAAAAGAACTTAATCCCAGCCTCTTTATCATCCTTTACAAAATGATATTGAAAACATTATACTATTGTTTTACATTTAGTGACATGTTTTAGCAGATTTTCTTTATATTAAAACGACAATGTTAGGCCTTGTTAATACATGTACAACTAGAGAAACAAGCCAACAAAAATTAGCTGCAATGTTGTACTATTCTTGTATTATTCGTACAACAAAGTCGGTAAGATGTACGGCTTTGTTACCAGTCGATGGTTCGTACAACAAAGCCGTACAACATTGCAACCAAAGCTCGGTAAGAACCGACCAAAACTAAACCCTTAAACACTTGGATGTCCAACCACAGACTCGCCATAACTCCAGCTATGTATAAACTGAACACTGATAGTAAAAAATACAGCACTGAACTTAAAAAATACAATTTGTGCAAACTAACTATTTTCTAAGTAACTTAATATTACATAAACTTTTTTGTTACTCCCTGAGTTTGGGTACACCATGTTCTTACATCATTTTACACTTTTTTCAAAAAAAAAAAAAAAGCTTTTCTTAAACTTTGCTACACAGTCATGACAGACACAGCTTGTAGCTCACAGCTCAGATCCAACTTGTTGATCCAACAGTTTTTACGAAAGACAAACTCCTTCTTGTATGTTCTATGTTAATGATGTACTAACGGGCATTTGATCTAGTGGTATCCAAAAAACAGATAAGGTGCCCCTCAACCGAACGGTTGAGTGCTCAGGCCTACGTGTAGTTTGCGGTTATAAACAAAGATAAAACGATGCGGATTTTTATAATTTCATTTTGCTTGTAGGAAAATAGAAACCGTTCACATAATATATTCCATTAGTAGCGAAACACATGCTACTTTTAGAAAAACACATTTCAAACTGTATGAAATGACAACGGGCCGTTGTGATTTATACACCGTTCCTTTTTACCGGCAAAATTTCCTTTTAAAAAGTCTTGTACAAAATCTAATCAAAAAATTTGTTCCTGAAGATGCTAACCAATCTTCATTGCCTCACACCAACAGTTTTGAATTTTTAAGTTTCTTTTCTAAGCCATCCAGAAACAATTCACTTTCTAGTTCATCAAGATTCTCTGCTTATCTTTCCTTCTTGCTTTTCACAAGCCAAGAATCAATCTTTCTATCTTTCTTTCCCCATCACATATTCCTCAACTTTTTTCTTAAATTTATTATCTTTTTAATCTTCAAATAATGCTCATTTTTTTCTGCCCATCTCTATCACCATTTTACCTTTTTTTGTGTCCGTCCTTTCGACTTCTTGAAATCCTCGTGGCGAATCATGTCTTCTTCTGGGAACGTTAGCCACCTCTCTCAGCCTAGTATCTACGGTATGAAAGAACATGTATAAGTTTAGTATAGTATTGGTGTTTTTGCATGGATATGTTTAGCGTAGAGTTGATGTATAAGTATTTAGTATTTAACATGAGTTTAAATAGCAGGAGACTTTGTTTCTTCACACGCAGAGAGGAAGTCCCGGTTTATGAAATGGATGAATAAGCTTCTTAAAGGTGGGTCAAATCGTGAGTCGCTTCGTGGTGGAAATCCTTCTCCTCAGTTTACTGGAGATGAAAGTATGATATTGCGTGCTCCCGTTAGATCCTTGGTATATACTATCTTCCCTTTGTTTATTGTGGGATTATATTGTGTTTGTTATCTTAACCACTGATTTAAGATCTTTATTTAGGACAATCGCACAAGGACTAATAGAGAGAAGGAAGAACTAGATCGAGCAATTGCTCTTTCTTTGGCTGAAGGTTTGAAGAAACCAAATGGTAAGCTTCCTTTATTTGTAACTCGAGTGAAGTTTATTTTTTAATAGTCAATGTTTATCTAGCCATATACATTTTGCGTATTGGAAATTATTCAGGATACGGGTGGCAACCAAGCAATGATGAAGATCTTGCAAAATCGCGTCATGATGACTCATATCCGTCATACCCTTCATATGTACCTAATGAATATCCTCCTTATGTACCTAATGAATATCCTTCCATGACATATAGGTACTTATGATATAACTTTGCCTGTATATTCTGGAAAATGAGCGGGTCAATTTACGATATAGATTTGACTGATCTTTCTATGCATATGTACATTTCAGAGTATGTGGTGGCTGCAACCGTGAAATAGGTTATAGCAACTACTTAGGATGCATGGGTTCTTTTTTTCATCCAGAGTGCTTTCGTTGCCGTGCTTGTAATTACCCGATCACTGAACATGAGGTACTACTTGTTGTTACAATTTGCATGCAACCAAATGCATTTACTCGTATTCGATATATGTTTGTTTATTTCACATATCAAATAATGTTCTTAAATGTTATATTATTGTGAGTTCTTATTAGTTTTTTTCTTTGTTGGATCAAGTTCTCTTTAGCAGGGAAAGACACTTACCATAAGTCATGCTTCAAAGATTTGAATCATCCCAAATGTGAAGTCTGCTTTCAATATGTAAGAATAACCGTGCTTAAAATAATGAGAACTTGGCCTTGTGCTGATTGAACTTGCTTTCAACTATCTTGATTATTTAAACAAGTGATAGAATACTAAGTAAATGTTCTAAATGAATTGCATAAATGGTGATATATCTCATAGGAATAAGATTACAGCAAGTGCATTGTCTTTGCTTTTGTAGATTCCCACAAATGGAGCTGGGTTGATCGAGTATCGATGCCACCCATTTTGGTCCCAGAAATATTGTCCTGCGCATGAGCATGATAATACAGCTCGATGCTGTAGTTGTGAACGATTAGAGGTATAGTAACTAGTCATATTTCAAGTTATAGGCTCCATTCATTTATGTAATTTCAACATTTAGTGAATTCTTATGACATCAATATGTATAATTAAAATAGATTTACTAAACAAAAAATAAACAATACATGTCACAAGCACCTTAATAATCCCACTTTCATTTGCAGTCTGTGAATGTACGATACATATCTTTAGGAGATGGACGAAGTTTATGCCTCGAATGCATGGAATCAGCTATAATGGATACAGGCGACTGCCAACCGCTTTACCATGCCATTAGAGACTACTATGAAGGAATGAACATGAGACTTGATCAACAAATTCCCATGCTCCTTGTTGAAAGACACGCCCTTAATGATGCTATTGTCGGGGAGAGAACTGTAATTTTTATAAACTCCTATAACTGTTTTCCAAATCTTAATGTATTTCGCTTTTTGCTACTTGAACTCGTTTAATTTACAATATCATCTTCCAGGGTTTCCATCATTTGCCCGAGACAAGGGGTTTATGCCTTTCTGAGGAGCAGACTGTTGCAAGTGTACGCCTTTGAACAACTTTGATACTTGTTAGTTGTTGCTTTGAATATTATCAAGTTATTAAATGTTTATTGTATTATATGTTGCAGATACAAAAAAGGCCGAGAATTGGTGGCCATAGGTTGGTAGGAATGAGAACTCAGCATCAGAAGCTGACTCGAAGATGTGAAGTTACTGCCATTCTTTGTTTGTATGGTCTTCCAAGGTGATGTTTCTACATCTCTTTCTTCAGTGCACCTTAAATGTTCATATGAGCGGTTTTGTGGGTTGGGTAATGGGTCAAAACGTGTCATTGTTTAATAAATGCTGAATGGTCTCATTAAACTAAAAACTTTCTTGGAATCTTAAAAATATTTAAAAAAAATACTTAATGGTTATCAAAACTATATACTTACAATAATTCAACCTTTTAAATATAGCAGATTTAGGAGTAGGCGTTTAAATTTTATACTGGGCAACTTTAATCTGTTTCCTTTTAGCAAATTGGCATTTGATCCGTAGGGATAAAGCATTACAAAACTAACCCATTGATAATAAACGGGTCAAAATTTCCTCGTTTAGCATCTTTGTATTTGATTTAAACGATTCATTTGCATGATTCACGCTTGGGCAATAATTTTATGCTTCTTGGGAACAAAATGTTGCAGATTACTAACCGGGGCAATTCTTGCACATGAGTTGATGCATGGCTGGTTACGTCTTAAAGGTAACTAGAAATATCCTATTTATCTTTCAAGAAGCGAAGAAAAAACAGCCCGAGTAGCAAATTTATCATTTTTTTTCAAGACACGGGTCTGGAATTTTAGAATGTAAGATTTTCCAAGATTGATTTTTGTCATATTTTATAGGTTATAGAAACTTAATTCCCGAGGTGGAAGAAGGTATCTGTCAAGTGCTTTCATATATGTGGCTTGAATCAGAAATCATGCCTGGTTTAAAAAACATGCCGTCAACCTCATCGTCATCATCATCTTCGGCGTCAAAGAAAGGTGGGAAATCAAGAGTTGAGAGCAAGTTAGGTGAATTCTTCATGCATCAGATATTGCATGATGCTTCACCAGCGTATGGAGGAGGGTTTCGGGCTGCTAATGCAGCTGTTAATACATTTGGTCTACGAACAACACTGGATCATATACGGCTCACAGGAAACTTTCCTGTGTGACTTTTTGTTTCTTTTTATAGATTTATTCATCTTCTTTGCACAAAGAGCTCTTGAGGATCAAAACGATCGAATGACATCAGTTTTTATGGGTCATTTTGGAGATAAATGTGCAAGAAAATGGAAAAAGTTGTTCTTGATTACTTTTCAATAACCTCATAAGGAATTCTTTCTGTAATTGGTATGGTTTTTTTCTGATTTGAACTATTTATGAACTTTGTAAGTTTGTAACCTGAAATTATAAGTTTTTGTGAAGCATTAAGACATTTATATTCTTTGAAATTGAAATTTCTTAATATATCATTTCCAGTTTTATGCTGTATGCTAACTCAAACGTAAGAAACAGTTTTTTACGTTTGACCAAAGCACAGCACTTATATAATTTACTTACATAAAAACCATGTAGCTTTAAAATTATTGACCAAAATATGAGTATACACAAACAGCCGAAAACCCAAACCGTCTTTCAGCTTAATCAGTTGGATCCAATAAAACCTGCGGACGGGTTGAACTTTAAAATTTGATTTTTTTTCCTATAAATGTGTTAGCAAACAAGCCACACCGATATAAGCATATATAAACATACAATTCATTACTTATCACTCAGTAACTGGATAGATATACATCAGGTTTAGGCTGTATTCTGATTAGCGCACAAAGTTAAAAGGCGCTAAAGATCAGCAATGCTTCATGTTAGCACCACTACAAGGCATCATATACTCATTTATTTCATTTAGCACAGCTTCAGGAAACAACAAAGCAATATAATAATCCATGTGAATAGTATATATTTGAAATGATTTACAAGGGTTAAATAGATATAGCAACAACATAAGAAATACATCCAAGTCTCTTTAATCTAATCTCTATACATACCAAAAGCAAAACAAACAAAAAACAAGACCTATCTTTTTTCCTTTACTTTTTGCTTTGTTTTTCACTTTTCGTGACTCAAACTTGTAACGTTACGTTACACATAAAAACAGCAGTAATTATGTCTATATGGACCTTCGGTTTTCTTGTAAATCTTGAACAAACATATACATAATACATGTTTTATCCCTTTTCGGTTCTTTAAGTAGAGCAACATCCCTTCCTTGAATTATTGTCATAATCACCAACTTTTATAGTGGTTGTGTGGCTAGGAACAGTAGTAGAAGAAGATGCTGCTTCCTGAGCAGCCAATGCTTTCTTGCTCACTATCTTATATATATCCAACAAAATCATCTGAAACGCCTTTTCAACATTATACGCCTCAAGTGCAGAAGTTTCTAGAAACACAAGATTTTCTTGCTCGGCTAACTTCTTACCATCAGCTTCTTGAACGGCTCTATGATGGGTCAAATCAGCCTTGTTTCCAGCCAGCATGATGACAATGTTGGAGTCTGCATGGTCCCTTAGCTCCCTTAGCCACCTTTGCACATTTTCAAATGATTGGGCCTTTGTTATGTCGTAGATCAAGAGAGCGCCTACAGCTCCTCTGTAATAAGCGCTTGTGATTGCTCGGTACCTTTCTTGACCGGCGGTATCCCATATTTGTGCTTTTACTGTCTTGCCCTCAACCTGCATTGTATACACTCCAAGTTAATTGTTATGAGGGTACCTTTTAAGACGTTTGATAAAGAGTCGTCGGTATCATTTCAAAATTGCATTCCTCATAGAATAAAGTAAGTATGAATTATCTTTGTAATTTATTTCACTACCGAAAAAATCTTTTGATCTTCATCACTTGTCACTAACTTTAACAATATTACATATGTATAAGCATCTATGTCCGTATACGGTAACTTTAAAGATATTACATATGTTTAAATAGTCTTTTCATATATTGCGAAAAAAAAGAAAACTTGAAGAAATTGGAGAAATCTCAAGATAACTTTGACCATGATCAAACACAATCAATGGAATGACCCTTCTAATATCTAGAAATTAAGGCATCTAGAAGTGCTGAATTCATCATCCTTAAAGGTAAATACTAAAATTAACTTCATTCTTGGGGCAAAGAAAATTACATCAAGTTTAGTTGTCAATAAAAAAAAAGAAAAAAAGAAAAATCACCATTATGTTCTAGTCCTTAATTATTAGACAGTAGTATAGTTAGTTGGCAAATGGTAAATACCCGGTAACCCAAACCGGCCGACAATCGGCTGTGTTTCCATAATGCGAGGGCATACATGACTCACCAGCGGCTATGGCTATGGGGTTGCCAATGATTGAACCTTTGACCTTGTGCTTGTTAGGTGGCTAGCATAGTACAAATAGTTCATCTTATAATCTGAATTTACTACAAAATCGAAGTAATCACACAACCTAGAAGTTATTATCAGCAAGGTGTATGCTAAAAGTGTTAGTGCCGAGGGTTCAAGTCTCACGTGGAGACAAGGTGTTCTTTAGGTTGTGTGAGTTTGCCGATAATTTCTTTTTCACAAGAATGATGGGTAGTTTGATGAGTCGCTAATGCACATGGAGATAAAACAGATGGTGCTTTCTCAGTGTATATATGTGCATGCGAATGCGACAGTCAAAAAATCAAGAGTAAAACACAATGAATCTAAAATACTCCATGTTGGTGTCTTTATGAGGAAAGTATACCTAGGTATACAGTGATTGTTCGTATATGATTATATATGGAAAATTTCATTGGTAGTGTTCTATGCAAGTACTAGCTACTGAACCGCGCAAATTTACCTACGGTTAAGGCCTTTCAACATAAGAGGATTATATAATTTGTAACCACAATTATAATAAATTTATTCTACGTACTGTATTATGCTTATTAACTTGGTTTCCTAGGTTCAACCCTAGATCGAGATCCGAGATAACTGTCTTCCTCTAGAGACGTTACGATTTAATTACCTCCTGATATTGGTTGTGGGACGAGTTAGGGCACCCTGGTGGCGTTTAACCAAACCTTATCGAGTTGAGGTGATTACTGATTACATCACAATAAAATACACTAAAGCTATATCAATAATTTACATGGTATATACAATTTCACACAGCAAAACACATGCTATTGTGAGATCTCAAAATGTAATTTCAAGAAACATGTTGATTAATATTAATATAATTTCCAATATAAAACCAGTTTTTGTATAGAAATTTTAGAAAAACATTGACAACCAACCTGGAGAGTCCTTGTAGCGAATTCGACACCAATGGTGGATTTAGACTCGAGACAAAATTCATTTCGGGTAAACCTTGAAAGAAGGTTAGATTTCCCAACTCCAGAATCTCCAATTAGCACTATCTTGAACAAGTAATCATATCCATGATCCACCTTATAAGCCATTCTTCCTGTCTGCACTTTTCACAAAAGTGATAAATCAAACAAACACAGATTAAAAATCGACAAACGCAATAACAAAGCATATGTCATTTCTGTAACGAAATGAAAAAAGATTAACATTAAAGAAACTAACCATGAAGAAAGATGTTGATGAAGAACAAGATGGTAATTGAAAGATTGAAGATGAGAGACAAAGGGGACCAGAAAAAGAAGTACCGAACAAATTGCAATATAAACGGTAATTCGAAAGGATATCAGAAAAACATGGATTTCTTTCCAACTGAATTAACTGCTAAGTTTAACTTGCACCCCTGATTTAACCTCTAATGATACCAAATACCCCTATAGGATTACATTGTAATTTCTAAACCCGACACTGGCTATGATGCCAATCACACATGAACCATTAGGTCTAATTCAAGAGGTGTTCGTGGCGTGTTTTGTAGATGTACGTGAAGGAAAATATTCTATATAAGATACGATTTAATTATGATCTTGATCATTAACTTACACTGTTTTTAGCTTATTTACTTTTTTGTATGCAATCCTGTAAGTTCTAGTTCCAAGCTTTTCTAACAGTCTTCATGTGAAAAAATAATTTAACGTACTTTGAATCAAATTCAAATGATAATATCATATAGGAATCGGAGTCGAGTTATTTCACGGACGCATAATCCCTCACATACTGAGGGATACATCCTAGCCGTCCGTTACATTAGATCAAAAAGACAAACTTTAAGCTTCCACCACCCCAACTACCTCCCAAAAAACACACACACCACATACATTACATCTCTCTACACATCAGATCCTAAACAAAAAAATCCAAAATTTGCACAAATTAACGGTGCAAATCACGAAATAAACACAAAACTGACTAACGGCGACGTCAATTCCTCACTGATGGAGATCCATTATACTGACTCATCACCAAACCCTAACTTACCGATCGAATCAACTGCTAATGAAGATCTAGATCTAAAATATGAAGAAGTGAAAGAAGTTAAAACGATGAATCTGTTGAAATAAAGGATGTGAGAGTTGTTGAATGAATTGAAGAATATTAATGGTGATGAAATGAAGGTTCCGAATCTGTGGCGGATACCGCCACTCCTCATAGGTTAGATTCCGTCATTAATCGAGCTTGTTTTTTATTAATTTGATTTTAATTTATCGCTGAATTGAGATTATATGGGTGTTCACTTTTTACGACTAGCGTTAGAGGTTAGTAGATC
>BQNB010089437.1:4832-22781 GCA_026074375.1 Tanacetum coccineum
AATTTTTTAGAAGATTGACGAAGGATGGATGGTGACACGCGCCGAATGAAAAAGCTAGAAGTAAAAAGTCTAACTTAAAGACTAGCTGAAAGAAAAGCGCTTCCCGGAAGACAACACATATTGTTATTTATTTTTATCAAGTCTGTCTTCCCAGACATCAATACGACGTATCTGCTCTATACCATATGGCGTATTGAATGTTTAGACGTTATCAGTCCTTTATTTTTATGCACTTTAAACATTATAGTCAGTTCTGTCAATACGGCGTATTCATGCACATGATACGGGGTATTCAACAGACTGACCCGTATTTAGATACTTTTTATAGGTTTCTCAATACGGCGTATTCCAGTTTATGGATACGGCGTATTGATTTCATATACATTTTATTTAGCTTATTTAAATTAACCGTAGATACCCGAGATAGGATTTTGCATGTTTTCCCTATATTTGCACAGGACCTCGCTGAAAAGAAATCGACAATGTTGGTGAAGTATCTACAATCTAGAAATCTAAAAGTGTAGGAGTCTTGAAACTTCAAGACGGCTGTTCAACACACAATCTTGCTCAAAAAATCAACTTGGAGAATCTACCGAACAAAATATTAGGGGAGTTTCTCATTCTAATTCTTTTAATTTCCCGTTTTTAATGTTTTATCTATACAATGAGGACGTTGTATAATTCAAGTAGGGGGATGAGAATTAGAATGTATACTTGTCTTATTTTTTCACATAAAATGCTTAATTATGCTCAATTTTTTTTTCAAGCAAACTTTTGTGAAATTACTTGTTACATAACCCCCACACAATAACCCTTATTAGATATTGTAAGGATTTAACCTTATCCATTTCCAAATGTTTACCTAAATTCCACAAAAATATGAGTGTACCGGTGATGTTGTAGACTTTAGAACTTGGCTTGGTATATCTATTCGAGACCACAATAATGAGCACTATGGATTTAGATGGAATAACTTGTTTAAATTGGTAAATTTTTAGGATTACACCCAAAAAGCCTATTCATGTTGTTTATTAACTAACTACACTGGTTAGTTAAATCCCTGTATAAACCCTTTGTTTACTCTCATCTTAAGAGTAAGATACGCCTAGAAAAACCTGTAGAGCCAATCCTTTAGGAATTACACCAACTGTTTGTTTCATTACACCTTTATACCTTAGCCTACCCTGTTAGATTAAGTCCATTTATCAGTTGCTAGTTGCTTAAAGTGTAAAGTATCTATTTCCCGAGTCTTGTGTCAATTTTCTATCTTTGGTACTGTTGGGAAGAAATTTGCACATTACAAATGGGAATGTATAAAGTAGTCAAAACTCATGTATCTTTACTACCAACATAATTATTGGTACGTCCGAAGAATGAATAATTATCAAAGGAATTATCCGGAGCTATTATGATTGTGAAGTATGAAATTACACTGAGTTTCGTAGTACAGTATAGTGAAAAAAAATCGAAAAAATTAAAAAAATCGCAACAAAAAAGAGGAGGAAAGTTTAAAGATAATCATTTCACAAAAGCTTAGACCAAAAGAATTATATGAATGATCGATTATTCGTTGATACATCTTATAAGTCAACGATGTAGAGTTTTATATAAAGTGGTAGATATCGCAACTTGTCTTGTAAAAGTATGTAAAGTATGGGATGATTGGGAAGTTGACCGTTACAGGAACGCCAACTCAGGTTGTTGTTTTTGATCTATGATCAAGACGTTTGTAAATAGTTGTGTCTTAATCATGGTAACGGTCAAGAAAAAGTGTCTAGCAACTTATATCTTGGACCTAGTCTATTTGTTTCATAATTTTTGTTTAACAACAATTTAATTCCCTTTCCTAATCATTAACCATGGGTTTTACGCGAATGAGGATGTGTACAAGCATGCATGTCTATTCTGTCGTTACGGCCATGTATGCATGTCTTAGCTGCCTTGTTGGTTTATTACTATTGGTGAAAGTTAGAAGATCCCTACCCTATATCATTCTTCATCCTAACCCTTGGTTAAACTCGAATGAGGATGTGATCGAACACACATGTCTATTCCGTCGTTACGGCCATGTATGTGTGCTTCAGCTGCCTTGTTGGTGTGGTACTTTTGGTGAAAGATTGTAGAATGATCAACCCTAAGCCTTATAATAAAAACCCATTTTACCTTTATAAACTTGTTACTCCTTAGCTCTAGTGGTGGAGATGTGTATCCTTGCCAAGCCTATGATAGAATACTCGTCACGACCGAGCAATTGAGCGAATTAGTTACATGTTACCACATAGATTAGTTGAGTGATTTGAGTGTTTTCATCTTCCTATTTCGTGAGGTGTTTGGTTGTGTACTTGTAATAGATCAAATAAATGCTTAAACGGAAAAATCCTTAGGGATACATTTTCATAAACTTCTAAAGGCTACTTGAGGACAAGTAGGATTCAAGTGGGGGGATATTTGATGACATCAAATAACGTTACTTTTATAGCATCATTTATCCCATGTAAATAACCCATTTTGTATAATTATTGCAAAGAATTGTTACTTAATCGTTTGTATTTGAGAGTTGCAGTAGTTATAGAGTACTTGGTGAAAGTTAACTAAAAGGCACGAATTATGGATCTTAAACAAAGATATTTGAAGATTACTGTTCTGACAACCAATATGCTGTATCCATCAAAGAAGATACGGCGTATCTGTGCATACACTTCACTAAAGACCACGAAGGAAACAAGATCCAATACGCCATATCCAGGAAGACCAATACGCTGTATTCAAGCCATGTGGAAATAAATTATTTTGGAAGATATCAAACGTGGTCCCTACTCTAAGAAATCCCCAACATGCCGTATTGAATACTTTCGATACGCCGTATCGACCTTTTTCCAGACCTTATAAATAGAAAACTCAAAAATGGGTTTTTGGTGTGCTAAATCATATTCTCGATACCTAAACCATAAAAGTTGATTTTTAGAGGAGAAACAGATCAGAAGAGGTCGAGCAACGCAATTAATTCCATAGGAGACAACGTGTAATTTCTTGTACTCTTGTAATCATTCAGTTTTTGGTATCATTCGTTAACTCGGTTAGTTTACCTTGGCTAAATCATTACTTTTGTATTAATTATGACGTTTGAAGGCTAATACCTTCGGGTATTAGCCATTATTTTGAAGATCTGAATGTTTGGTTTGTTTATCTCGATTTCTTAATTTATCGTTGATTGCTTGTTTATGTTTATCAATATACTTGTTTACGTTCTTAAGTATGCGACCTATCATTCAAGTGGGTCTAGTCCTACATATTTAATGCGCTGCAACTTCGGTGTTGTTTGGGCGTAGGCTAAGAGTCCGGGATAGCTCTCCATATTGCAATTTATATATCTAGAATCATAGGATCACAAATATTGACCTATCTTTGCCTTTAGTTTAGTGAGCTTGGTTGGACCAGCTGGTGACCCTAGGATCAACGAGTACGTTCTTATTCCATTGGTAAGGACTCAGACAGTGGACTACTACTACATAAAGAGCCATTAAGTAGTAAGTGGGTAAAGTCTCTATGAACTTGGGTTTAACAAGATCACCATTGCTTTAATCTCTAAGATAGATTATAATCAGCAAATAAGGATGCTTTATGCGGATGCATTTAATAGTGACAGAATTCTACGTGTCTAGGTTTATGGAAGAAGTACCGCCTTAATCTTAAGAATGATAGGCCACCTTGAGATAAGAAATCATTGCACTAAATAAACAAACCAACCAACGTTCTAATCGGATTAATGATGACTAATACAATTTTCTTATATTTGGCTTAACCGCTCTTTAATCTTCTATTAATTTGCTTGCGTGTGTTTTAGTGTCTTGAATTGGTTTTAGTCACCACAAAACCCATGCCAGTCTCTCAGCCTGAAAACCCTAATTTATCCGTTAGATTTAGGATTAACATAGGTTTAGCATAGATTAGACTAACTTAGATTAGAAAAACCAAACTATTAATAAATTGAAAGTGTTTCTCGTTGTTAGTGATCGACACCCTACTTACCACGAAACTACCACCGACCGGGTACACTGCCTGTTAAAGTGTTGTTTTTGGTTAAGTTGGCAAAATATAAATTTAAAACTTGAATCATAAAATTAACGCCACACAACAACACATCACTTGTACTCTTGTCAATGATTAGCTTTCCACCAGTAAAATATTCCACCATTATCCTTAATCGTGTTTCCTTTACCCTATACTTAACGTTACAATTGTGACACTCGTGATCAAACCAGGTTAGTTTAACCAATAGTGTTATTCTAACTAGGTGTTATGAAACTTGAGTTTGTGTGCAAGTTTATTTTGTGACTTTTGGTATTATGTGATACAATATATGAGTTGCATTTTATGTGTGAGAAGTTTCAATTAAGGTGTTTAGTATTTTTATTTCATTGGAAATGATGATTATGAGATAGACATTCGTTAATCATTTCGTTATTCATAACGTTTGAAATAATTAATGAAGTATGTATCGTTAATTTCGATTCGAGATTAAAAAATAAATTAGGATTTAATGATTTAACTATATAGTGAGCAATAAAAATGTTTGAGAAAAATTATAGGTAAAGTATGCATTTTCTAGTTAGGATTTATGCGTAAGAGGGTAAAGGTTTTCAAGTAAATATGTAATAAATAATTTTAAAAAATATATTAAGGGTGTGTTTAGATCGGCTCAAAGAAAGAAAAAAAAGGAAAAGAGTCCAAGTTTTATTAGGAAACAAATACCTAAAAACCTTTTATAATGACTCGTCATTCATAAACCCTAAAACATTTTTTTCTCCTCTATCCCTTGTTTGGTCGAAATTCACCCAAGAAGAAGAAGAAGCCATCAAAATTTTTGAAGAAAATTTAGGGTTCAAGATCGTGTGTTTTTGGTTAAAAGGTTTTTGTATAACCCTTTTTATTTAAACTCTTTTAATTTAATTAATTGTAACTTTTAAATTTATGGAATTAGGGTTTCTTAAAAATTCAGTAAACATGTTTGTATGATCATTGATTATGAATTAGGGCTAAATTATTAGCGTATAGGTGCGTTTGGTTAGGTTTAAGTGTTGTTAAATTTGGAATTTGAAACTGGGCAGATTTTTAGGTCAACTTGTAAGAGTTATAACTCAGTCATACGTATGAGTTTGATAGATTTTATTGGCTTTAAAATTAACTACATAGAGTCTACTTCCCAACAAATATGGTTTCGTGAATTGAAAGTGAGTAGAAGTCAGTCAAACTATTTTTACAAGATTCGTTGTCAAATATGAGTTTTTGGGTCAAATTTGTGTGGCGTTTGTGAGGTCAAAAACCCTATCAAAACATTTTTGCTAATCATGAAATTGCTACTGGTATAAGTTCAAGGAGTCTAGTAACCTTTGTATTGTTTTGAATTTTTTCAAGGTGTCTAAGTATGATTAATAAGATCAAACATTTAAGTGTGCGATCAAATATTTTTCGGGATAGTTTGTGTTATTGAATTTCCTACCTGTAGCTGGAAAGAAGATGGATATTGTAATGGAGGAAACTTACCAGGAGCTTACATAGTAGGAAACACGCTCCGTTACCAAGATTTAGAATGGTACGATGCTTTAAAGGATAACGAGCTGAAAGATGAAGCTTTAAGAATAAGGCTATCATGGAAGGATTAATCGATGAAGATGATGAATCAAGTAATAATGGTTGGAGAAGATGGGATGGACATGAGATTACAGACCATGATCAAGAAGGAAGAGAATATGAAAATGGGACTGAAGATATGGAAAGATGTGAATTGTTTGATGATCATGAGTTGCCGGTTTGCTATATTAGAAGATTCAAGATGATAAAGTATTCATTCGGAGATGACGAAGAGTATGTTGCTATTAAAGAAGACGAATACGATGATTTGACAAGTGCAAAAAAGATGCATGCCGAGCATACCAAGAAATCTTTCGCATGATGGGACGAGGGTACTGGATGGTCCAAAAAATCGGAGTAGGAGAAGCTGAAGAAAAGTCTAACTTAAAGACTTTACTGTAAACAAAAGTGCTTCCCGGCAGACAATCCGGATTGTTATTTATTTTTATCGAGTATGTCTTCCCAGACATCAATACGGCGTATTCGCTCCATACCATACGGCGTATTGATTGTCTGGAGTTTTCAGTACTTTATTTTTATGCTGTTTAAAAACATTTATTGTCAGTTCTTTTTTTTTTTTTTTTTATGTCAACTACGGCGTGTTCATGCACATGATTTTCATATTTTTACTTTTCTGGCGTATTCAACAGACTGGCCCATATTTAGTATTTAGTTTAGTTTAAATTAACCGTAGATACCCGAGATAGGATTTTTCATGTTTTTCCTATATTTTGCACAGGACCTCGATGTAAGAAAGAAATCGACGAAGTTGGTGAAGTATCAATCTTTGGAGTCCTATGTGTGATTGTAGTCATGCTGGCATCCAGACGCATTTACAACACACATTCCTGCTCATAAACTCAACTTGGAGAATCTACCGAGCAAATATCAGGGGAGTTTCTCATTCTAATTCTTTTTAATTCTCGTATTTAATGTTTTATCTATACTACGAGGACGTTGTATAATTCAAGTGAGGGATGAGAATTAGAATGATACTTGTTCTTTTTTTCACTAAAATGCTTTAATTATGCTCAAATTTAAATTTTTTTCAAGCATACTTTTATGAAATTACTTGATACATAACCCGCACACAATAACCCTTGTTAGATTTTTGTGAGGATTTAACCTTATCCGTTTCCAAATGTTTACCTAAATTCCACAAAAATATGAGTGTGCCGGTGATGTTGTAGACTTTAGAACCTGGATTTGCTGTATTCTTATTCGAGACTACAATAATGAGTATTATGGATTTAGATGGAGTAACTTGTTTAAATTGATATATTTTTAGGATTACACCTAAAAAGCTTTTACATGTTGTTTATTAACTAACTACACTGGTTAGTTAACCCCCCATATAAACCATTTGTTCACTCTCATCTTAAGAGTAAGATACCCCTAGAACAACCCATAGATCCAATCCTTTAGGAATAACACCAACTATCTATTTCGTTACACCTTTACGCCTTAGCCTACCCTGTTAGATTATGTCCATTTACCAGTTGCTAGTTGCTTAAAGTGTAAAGTATGTATTTCCCAAGTCTTGTGTCAATTTTCTATCTTTGGTACGGTTGGGGGAGAAATTTGCACATTGCAAATGGGAATGTATAAAGTAGTCAAAAGCTCATGTATTTTTTCTGCCAACGCATTATTAGTAATCGAAGAACGAAGAATTACCGAAGGAATTATCCGGAGTTATTATGATCGTGAAGATGATGAAATTACACCGAGTTTCGTACTATAGTATAGCAACAAAAAAAATCAAAAAAATTCGAAAAATCGCAACAAAAAAATAGAAGGAAAGTTTGGAAATAATCGCAAGAGCTTAGACTAAAGAAATTATATGAAGGATCGATTATTCGTTGATACGTCTTAAAAATCAACGATGTAGAGTATTGTATAAAGTAGTAGATATCGCCACTTGTCTTGTAAAAGTTTGTAAAGTATGAGATGATTGGGAAGTTGACCGTTACAGGAACGCCACTTGTCTTTATCATGGTAACGGTCAGGAAAAAGTGTCTAGCAACTTATATCTTGAACCTAGTCTATTTGTTTCGTAATTTTTATTTAACAACATTTTAATTCCATTTCCTAATCATTAACCATGGGTTTTATGTGAATGAGGATGTGTACGAGCATGTATGATTATTATGTCGTTCGGCTTGTTTAATGTTCTCTGTTGCCTTGTTGGTTTATTTATATTGGTGAAAGTTAGTAGATCCCTACCTTTATCATTCTTCATCCACTAAACCTTGGTTAACATAGAATGAGGATGTGTTTCAGGAAAAACACATGTTTATTCCGTCGTTACGGCCATGTATGTGTGCTTTAGCTGCCTTGTTGGTGTGGTACTTTTGGTGAAAGATTGTAAAATGATCAACCCCTGAGCCTTATCATAAAACCTCATTTTACCTTTATAAACTTGTTACTCGTTAGCTCTAGTGGTGGAGATGTGTATCCTTGCCAAGCCTGTGATAGAATACTCGTCACGACCGAGCAATTGAGCAAATTAGTTACATGTTACCACATAGATTAGTTGAGTGATTTGAGTGTTTTCATCTTCCTATTTCGTGAGGTGTTTGGTTGTGTACTTGTAATAGATCAAATAAATGCTTAAACGTAAAAAAATCCTTAGGGATACATTTTCATAAACTTCTAAAGGCTACTTGAGGACAAGTAGGATTCAAATGGGAGGATATTTGATAACATCAAATAACGTCTATTTTATAGCATTATTTATCCCATGTAATTAACCTATTTTGTATAATTATTGCAAAGAATTGTTACTTAATCATTCATATTTGAGAATTGCAGTAATTATGGAGTATTTGGTGAAAATTGACTAAAAGGCACACATTCTGCAGCTTAAACGATGATATTTGAAGATTATGTTTTGAAGACCAATACGCCGTATCCATCAAGGAAGATACCGGCGTATATGTACCTGCACTCAACAAAGACAGAAGACCACGAGATCCAATACGCCGTATCCAAGAAAGGCAATACGCCGTATTCAAGCTATATAGGAATAAAATATTCTGGAAGATATCAAACGTGGTCCCTACTCCAAGAAACCCCCAATACGCCGTATCCAAGACCGAAAATTAATCTTGATTTTTATTTGGTATTTTGGTTTTTAACATTATATTAGATCTAACCCCTAGGAGTAGTGTAATTTAAAATTAGTGTATATTTTGTATATTCTGTATTAATTGCTTTTATATTAATTAGTTTAATTGTTTGTGAATATTCAAATTGCTTTCATAATACACTGTTCTGGTCGATAAATCAATACGGCATATCCACTTCCATTGTATACGGAGTATCCAACTTTCTGTCCAAAACATCGTATTCGTTCAACTGATTAATACGGCGTATTCACTTCTATTGAATACGGCGTATCGATCATCTGATACATAATCATTAACTTTAATTTTCGTATTTGATTCCATATATCTGAATTTTCTTTCTCCTGAGCCTATCCTACTGATTGATTATTCTATGTTTCAGGTAGATCATGATAAGGAGTTCAACTAACGAACTATTTACGCCTTTCAAATAACCGGAACGAGAATTTCAATCATCTAGGAAGCACTTCAAGACACTAAGTCTTGACGAGTCAAGATCACCTACTTTCGATCTATTTTCTGACCAACAAGAATATTCGGAGGAAGAAGTTGTGGAAACAATGGCAGAAACTATTGAGCAATACATAAGCAAAACTCGAGCCGACTATGGATCAGGAATTGCTAGGCCTAAGATCAAGGACAAGGATAGTTTTGAACTGAAGGGTCAATTCCTCAAGGAACTACGAGACAACACATTCAGTGGTTCGGATCATGAAGATGCGAACGAACATATTGAGAAAGTTCTTGAGATCGTGGATTTTTCCAAATTCCTAATATTACTATAGACCAAATGATGCTTAGAGCCTTTCCCATATCCTTAACCGGAGCTGCGAGTAGGTGGGTAAGAAACAAACCATCTTGTTCGATCATAACTTGGGAAGATCTGAAGTTAAAATTTCTAAGCAAATACTGCCCACCTCCTCGTACTACAAAGAAAATGGAGAAAATCAACAACTTTTAATAAGAGCCAGATGAAAACCTCTATCAAGCTTAGGAGCTATTTAAAGAACTCTAAATGAAGTGTCATCAACACTATTTAACAGAGATGCAGGAGTTAGTCTTGTTCAATAATGGATTAGATGTTCCAACTCGACAAATTCTTGATTCAAGAGATGTTATACCATATAAGACTGTTGCTGATACGAAGGTAGCCATCCAAGAAATGTCTGAATACTCTCAAAAATGGCACAATGAGACATCTAGAGCAAGATGTACTAAGACTTCTGACGGATTAGCATCCATACAAGCACAACTCAACAATCTCGGAAGAGAAATTAAGAAAGTTAATGAAAAAGTTTATGCTGCTCAAGTAGGATGTGAACAGTGCAAAGGTCCTACTACACTAAAGATTTCCCACTTAAAGAATAAGGGAAAACCTTCGAAGAAGCTTACTATACTCAATTTGGTGCACTTTTTCAAGGAGGGGGATATAGAGCAGCAGCTCCAGGATTCTACCAAAGAAACAACACAAACCCTTTATACCAAGAACGAAGACAATCTAAGGAAGAAACCTTGAGTAAATTCATGGGAGAATTAGCAAAAAGACATGAGGAGAACTCCAACTTAATCAAAGAGATTTGAGCTTCAACAAAAGCTGCCTTAAGAAACCAAGGAGCATCAATTAATACTTTGGAGATTTAAATTGGGCAAATGAGTAAGGTACTACAGGAAAAAGGATTTAGAAGTCTACCAAGCTCAACTGAAACAAACCTGAGAGACCATGTCAAGTTAATCTCGACTAACATTGAAGTTGATACAAGCTTGATATGCCGTATTAGATCACCCCAATACGCCATATCCACTGGACAAAATAGTACACTGATGCACGATGCAAGACAAACGACAATCCTATTTCTAAGTCGTTTGAATGATTATTACTGTGAAGAAAAGAAGGGATCATATGGATCACAATTTTCAGAAGCTTACTCATATGGAGCTTCACATATCGATAAGTCCATACCCAAAAAGGAGAAAGACCCATGGAGTTTCACTTTACCTTACTTTACTAATAATGTTTGCTTTGATAATGCCCTTGATGACTTAGGAGCTAGCGTTAGTGTTATGCCCTTATCAACCTACCTTAACTTAAGATTATGTGAATTAGCTCACACTAAGTTAACAATTGAATTAGCAGACAGGACAGTGAAATATCCAAAAGGAATTGTTGAAAATGTGCTAGTAAGAGTTGGTAAATTTGTTTTCCTCGTAAACTTTATAATTCTAGATATGCCCGAGGATATCAAAGTGCCCTTGATCCTCGAAAGACCATTTTTGTCTACCGCCCGTGCTAAGATTGATGTATTTAAGAGAAAAATTACTTTGAGAGGTGGGGAAGAAAAAATTATTTTCAAAAGCGTTAAACCTGCTAGCAGTGTAATTAAGAGGGTCTACATGTTGAGCAGAGGGTCTACATGTTGAGCTTAAGAGAAAGAATGGAACTTTATTTAGAAGCTAGGCTTATAGGAGAGACTTTGGTGTTAAATAGATCATTAGACCCTTTATTTAGAGATTACATAGAACTAAACGATCTTAATGTACCAATAGAGCTTAGGAGAGATCACGTCAATGATTTAATGGCCACCATTGAGGAAGGTGAGGTAATTGAGGAATTTAGAGCTAGGAATGATTCTAGAATGGTTAACAAGATTTATAGATATCCTAGTGATTTTGACCCCGATAAGAAGATCCGTATTGATTATGCCTACAACTTAAAATTTTCATGCATGATCGGTTTTGAATTTATTCACGCTAATTTTTTCCCAGTCTTGTACGTCAATGTGATGTCCAAAAAGTTTTATAATTCTATAATGAAAGAAAAAAATGGAGTACAAGGGAAACAATGTAGTTGGAGCTTTAATGAACGTACCTATCTTTGTTGGAACTTTTTTTGTCTTAATAGACTTTGCAGTTTTGGAAGATATGGATGATTATCGTGATGAAGGAATGGGCGACGTTATTTTTGGTGAACCGTTTTTAAGAGAAGTTGGAATTAATGCTAGACGTTTTGATGGAATGATTACCATTTACAATGGTGATAATGAGGTAACTTACCAAATGGTGCGATCACATCCAAGGTTTAAACACCGCAATAATGAACAATGCAACAAGATCTCACCATTACTGAAGGTAAGTGAAGATGATAAGAAGAATGGGATCTCACACCCATATCAAAAGCTAAAAGGGTTCTACAAAGGAGTTTTAAATTTAGGACCTGAGTTTATCCGAGATCCAACGATGAAAGAATGGCTCACACGCGGGCACGTTAGCATGTATGAGATGGAATGAAAAGAAGAGATGAAGAACAAGTCTAACTTAAAGACTTTTCTGTAAACAAAAGTGCTTGCCAAGAGACAACCTGAAATGTTATTTAATTTTATCGAGTCTGTCTTCCCAGACATCAATACTGCGTATCTGCTCCATACCATGCACCGTATTGATTGTCTGGACATTATTAGTCATTTACTTTTTTATGCACTTTAAAACATTATTGTCAGTTCTGGTAATACGGCGTATTCATGCACATGCTACCTGTATTTGGTTTTGTTTAGTTTAGTTTAAATTAACCATAGATACCAAGATAGGAATGCATTATTTAACCTATATTTCACAGGACCTCAAGAAAAAAATAAAATCAACAATATTGGTGGATTATGTACGATCTAGAGATCTTGCTCAATAAATCAACATGGAGAATCACTACCGAGCAAATATCAGGGGAGTTTCTCATTCTAATTCTTTTTAATTCCCGTATTTTTAACGTTTTATTCATACAATGAGGACGTTGTATAATTCAAGTGGGGGATGGAATTAGAATGTTTACTTGTCCTATTTTTCATATTAAAATGCTTAAATTATGCTTAAATTAAAAAAAATTCAAGTATACTTTTGTGAAATTACCTGTTACATAACCTGCACATAATAACCCTTGTTAGATCTTGTGAGAATTTAGCCTTATCTGTTTCCCAATGTTTACCCAAATTCTACAAAATATGAGTGTGCCGGTGATGTAGTAGATTTTAAAACTTGGCTTGGTATATCTATTCGAGATCATAGTAATGAGTACTATGGATGTAGATGAAGTAACCTGTTTAAATTGGTAAATTTTACGATTACACCTAAAAATCCCATACATGTTGTTTATTAACTAACTATACCGGTTAGTTAACCCCTGTTTAAACCCTTTGTTTACTCTTATTTTAAGAGTAAGATACCCCTAGAACAACCCGTAGAGCCAATCCTTTGGGAATTACGCCAATATTTGTTTCGCTACACCTTTACACCTTAGCCTACCCTGTTAGATTAAGTTTATTTACAGTTGCTAGTCGCTTAAAGTGTAAAGTATGTATTTCCCGAGTCTTGTGTCAGTTTCTATCTTTGGTACGGTTAGGAAAAAATTTACACATGACAAATGGGAATGTATAAATTAGTCAAGCTCTTGTATTTTTACTACCATCACAATTAATGGTATGTTCGAAGAACGAATAATTACCAAAGGAATTATCTGGAGTTACTATGATCGTGAAGATGGCGGAATTACACCAAGTTTCGTAATTAGTATATGTTAAAAAAATCGAAAAAATTAGAAAATCGCAACAAAAAAGAGAGATGGAAAGTTTGAAGATGATCGTTTCGCAAAAAGCATTACCGAAGGAACCATATGAAGAATTGATTATTCGTTGATACGTTCAGAAAAATCAACGATGTAGAGTATTGTATAAAGTGGTAGATATCGCTACTTACCTTGTAGAGTATGTAAAGTATGGGATGTAAGGGAAGTTGACCGTTACGGGAACGCCAACTTAGGTGGTTGTTTTTGATCTATGATCAAGACGTCTATAAATGGTTGTGTCTTTATCATGGTAACTGTCGGGAAAAGTGTCTAGCAACTTCTATCTTAGACTTAATCTATTTGCTTTGTAATTTTTATTTAACAACAATTTATTTCCCTTTCCTAATCATTAACCATGAGTTTTACGCGAATGAGGATGTGTACGAGCGTGTATGTCTATTTCGTCGTTACGGTCATGTATGCATGTCTCAGCTGCCTTGTTGGTTTATTACTATTGGTGAAAGTTAGAAGATCCATACCCTATATCATTCTTGGAATGATCAACCATAAGCCTTTACATCAAAACCCATATTTACCTTTATAAACTTGTTACTCCTTTGCTCTAGTGGTGGAGATGTGTATCCTTACCAAGCTTATGAAAGAATACTCATCACGATTGAGCAATTGAGTGAATTAGTTACATGTTACCACAAAGATTAGTTGAGTGATTTGAGTGTTTTCATCTTCCTATTTTGTGAGGTGTTTGGTTGTGTACTTGTAATTGATCGAATAAATTCTTAAACGAAAAAATCCTTAGGGATACATTTTTATAAAATTCTAAAGGCTACTTGAGGACAAGTAGGATTCAAGTGGGGGGATATTTGATGACATCGAATAACGTATATTTTATAGCATCATTTATCCCATGTAATTAATCCATTTTGTATAATTATTTCAAAGAATTGTTAGTTAATCATTTATATTTAAGAATTGCAGTAATTATGGAGTACTTGGTGAAAGTTAGCAAAAAGGTGCGCATTCTAGAGATTAAACAAAGAAATATGAAGATCACTGATTTTGACTACTCAATACACCGTATCCATCAAGGAATATACGACGTATCTGTGCCTATACTTCACTGAATACCATGAAGGAAAATGATCTAATACGCCATATCCAGATGAACTCAATATGCCATATTCAAATTATAGAATGTGAAGATTCTAGAAGATATCAATTGTGGTCCTTACTCCAAGAAACCCCAATTCGTCGTATCCAAGACATTGGATACGCCGTATTGAACCGACTCCAGACGACTATAAATACAAAACTCAAAAACGAGTTTTAAGTGTGCTAAATCATATTCTCGATACCTAAATCATAAAAGTCAATTTTTAGAGGAGAAAAAGAGCAGAAGAGGTCGAGCAACGCTATCAATTCTATAGGAGACAATGTGTAATTCCATATTATGAAGATCTGAATGTTTGGTAATGTTTATAGTCTAGGCCAAATAATTACTTTTTATTAATTAAGACGTTTAAAGGCTAATACCTTCGGGTATTAGCCATTATTATGAAGATCTGAATGTTTGGTAATGTTTATCTCGATTTCTTAATTTATCGTTGATTGCTTATTTATGTTTATCAATATCCTTGTTTACGTGCTTTTGTATGCGACCTATCATTTAACAGGATCTAGTGATACGGACCAAGTAATCTAGATGCTAGGATGGCTCTCCATATGGTAATGAATACATCTAGACCAATAGGATCATGAATAATAACTTACCTTTGCCTTTAAATTGTAAGCTTAGTTGGATTGGTAGGTAACCCTTGGGATCAACGAGTACGTTCTTAATTAATTGGTAAAGATTTGGTTAGTGGACTACTAGAGTATGAATTACCATTAGGCAATAAGTGGGTAAAGTCTCTATGAGATAGGGATTAACAATATCACCATTGCTTTAATCCCTAAGATAGATTATAATCAGCAAATAAGGATTCTATATGCTGATGCGTTTAATTATGACATAATTATCATGTCTAGGTCTTAGGAAGAAGTAACGCCTAAGTCTAAGAATGATATGCTGCTCGAGATAAGAAATCATTGCACTTAATAAACAAACCAACGTTCTAATCGGATTAATGATGGCTAATACAGTTTTCTTATATTTGGATCGACCGCTCTTTTATCTTTTGTTAATTTGCTTGTGTGTGTTTTCGTGTTTTGAATTGATTTTAGTCACCACCAAACCCGTGCCAGTCTCTCAGGCTGAAACCCCCCTTTATCCATTAGATTTAGGATTAACTTAGGTTTGACATAGGTTTAACTTAGAATAGAACTAACATAGATTAGATAACTAAGATATCAATAAATTGAAAGTGTTTCTCGCTCTTAGTGATCGATACCCTACTTACCGCGAAACTACCACTGACCGGGTACACTGCTCGTTAAAGTGTTGTTTTTGATAAAGTTGGCAAAATATAAATTTAAAACTTGAATCAGAAAATATACACCACACAACGATACATCAGTCGTCTATCCTAGGGAGTGGATAATGGTTCTTAATGGTCAACTTGTTCAGCTCTCTATAATCTATACTCATCCTAAACGAACCTTCCTTCTTCTTCATAAACAATATCGGTGCTCCCCAAGGCGATGAGCTTGGTCAAATGAAACCTTTGTCCTGGAGTTCCTTGAGTTTACCCAATAACTCCTCCATTTCAGAAGGTGCCAATCGATAGGGAGATTTCACGACAGGTATTGCTCTAGGGACTAACTCAATACAAAATTCGATTTCTCGATTATGGGGCAATTTTGATAGGTCATCTGGAAATACTTTAGGATAGTCTCTAACCACAACAATCTCTTCATGCTTCTGTTCCTTAGTCTTAGCACTCCTTAGGTGTCTCATTTTCTCTTTCGGTCTTTCTCTTATAACTCTAAGTACTTTACCGCCCGGTAGTGGTACTCTAACTACTTTCTTGTGACAAATTATTTCAGCTATGTAGTTAGACAACTAGTCCAATCCTTTGATCATATCAAAACTCCCACTTCCAAACGGTATCAAATTTATATCAAACACGTGACTTTCTATTTCTAGTTTGCATCCCTTAATGACCTTATTAATTTCTACTAGCTGCCCGCTAGCTATCTCAATTTCATAACTAAACCCTAGATCATAGGATTCTATGCCTAACAAAGGTATGAAAGTAGTGGAAACAAAACTATAGTCGGCACCAGAGTCAAATAATGTTGTGGCATAATGATTGTTCAAAGTGAACATACCAGTCACGATGTTCGGGTCCTGGCGAGCCTCCTTTGCTCCCAACATAAATTCCCTTCCACGTGCTTGTTACCGTTGTTCCCACGACCTTGACCCCCATTAAAAACCACGACTTGGTTCTGATGGTTTCCCCCTGGCCTTTGAGCTGGATTCAACCTAGGACATGTTGCCTTGATATGATCGGTACTACCACACTCGTAACAGGCCCTAGCAGTTGGGTTTCTAGCATTGATGGGGTTCACATTCCTAGACACCACTCTACAATCCTTAGCAAAATGTCCTGGGAGGTTACAGTTGAAGCAAGTGTGACAAAGGGCCCCAGGTGGACGATGAAAGTTATAGGTGGTACACTTGGGTACCGCACCTGTGTTTTCTCTCCTAACCGGGTTTATGGTTGTAGAAAAAGCATTTCCAGTTCTAGTCCTCTTATTATCATCCTTCCTAATCTTATCCTTGATAGGTTCCCCCACATTCTCTCTCTTCTTAGTACTCTTCTTAATTGACCCATTCCTAATGGCTTCATCGCTTAGTGCACCGGCTAACTACACAGCCTTTTGCATAGTTTGTGGCTCCGTTGCTGCCACCATTCCTCGAATCTGTAAAGCAAGGCCATACACATACCTCTCAATCTTCCTATTTTCTAGGGTTACTAAGTGGGGAACTAACCTAGCCAACTCATGGAACCTATTAGTATATGCCACATGGCCAGCTCCGACCATGGCGTGATTCCACAGCTTAGTTTCCAACTTTTGCATCTCATTACTAGGATAGATATTCCTCCCTTAGTAAAATCTTAAAATCCCCCCAAGCCATACCAACAGTGGCCTCTCGACTCCTAGTGCGGATTTGTAAGTTCCACCAAGTGAGAGCCTTTCCTACAAATAAACCAGTAGTGTATTTTACTTTTTGGTTATCCCCACACCTACTCATGTCCTAAACTGACTCCATCTTTTCAATCCAACGGGTATACACCATAGCACCTCCCTTACCATCATACTCCTTAGGATTACAAGCTAAGAACTCCTTATACGTACAACCTCTCCTATCATTGTTCACAATGACATTCCTAACATCCCCTTGGATGTTGTCATTGACAATGTTCTCCTAATTGCTACCATGATTGCCTACTTGTACTAGAATGATGGGTAGCAGATTCTGCAATTGCTGGGCAACGATTGTGGAGAAGTCAAGGACTCCATCCACACCTCCATTTTCCCCTACACCCCTATTAGTTCCTACTCCTTAGTCATTCCCTTGACCCTCAGGTTCATCAGTTGGACTAACATTTCTCCTCCTAGGCTCTCTCACTCTTCCACCTTCTCTACCAGCTCGTCCACCCGTTCCCCCTCCTTGTGATT
>BQNB010089438.1:0-27405 GCA_026074375.1 Tanacetum coccineum
TATATACTCTAAGGTATCAATAACGACTACTATCCATCCATAGTCTAAGTCTTCAAGTGCAAAAATCTGATCATATCATCATAATGGGTTAGCTAATAATGAGATATTGCTGAGCGTGCTAACACATTCTTCACTAGGTGGCTTATAGTTGTACCACCTTTATACTTCGGACGGCTTATAGTTGCACCATCCCCATAATCACTAGGTGGCTTATAGTTGCACCACCTTTTTACTTAGTTGGTTTTATAACACGTAACCAACATCAGGAGTTAGATCACTAGATGACTTATAGTTGCACCACCTTTTATTTTTCATTCTTATAATACTCCTGTATATTACATATCACATATCCCCCACTTGAGATAAACAGTATCGAAAGTGATAATACCGGGGGGTCTTCCATGATCATAATAATATGTCATCAATGAAAGTGCCAATCTTCGAACCATTTTATTAAACCATTGACTTAAGTAGCCAAAAATTTTAACACAAGGATAAATATAGACTATAGGGTTGGCTAAGACGAAATGGTGTAATGAAACATATAATATTAGGTGTAAACATAGATTGGCTAAACAAGGGTGATCTAGGGGTATCTTGCACTAACGATGAGTGAAACAAGAGGGTTTTTAACACGGGAGGTCGACAAGTCAGTTTAACAAGTCGATAAACACACACATATAGGCTAGTTAGGTGAATTCCTAAATGTTGCCTTCTCGAACCATCTATTCCTACTAATCAATTAGGTCTCGCAATGATGTACATGCCAAGTTCTAAAGTCTACAATACTACCGGCACACTCAATATTTTTGATGGATTTTTGTATAATGAGATGAAAACAGAACATTAGGCTTAAACCTCACCAGGTAATAATAAAGGGTAATGTGCATTCGGCAAAGATTAATTCTACTTTAGTAAGTTTTTTTTAAAATCGGCACCGTTTTTTAATAAAAACTAGAAAATCAAAGGCAAGAATAGGTCAAGTGATAATTCTACTCCTATCCCCTCACTTGTTTTGTACAATGTCCCTATTGCACATTAAGGAAATGAAATAAACAGGAAGAGTAAAATTAGAACAAGAAACTCCCTTGAGCATTGCTTCTAAACATATTGTTGGGATTCTAGATTTGATGAGACAAAATAAATAAAAGAATGAAACATAAGGACTAAATCTAGCAGATTGGAATTCTACAAGCTGGTGGAGAATTATGGAAGATTTGGTCAAAGATATCAAAAGATGAAGATCTCCTTAACAAGATAAAGATAACAGAAGATATTTCTTAATGGTTAAAAGCTTTACTTGTTTATATCTTTATGTTAACTTCCTTTGTAAGTCATGATCTCTCTATATAAAGAGATCATAGACACATAGTTTTAGCATCCAGAAAAGTGTGTGTACATAGAAAAACGTGTGTGTGTGTATCCCAAGGGAAAATGTAGACGTTTAGTTTGTGTGGTGTAGCCTTAAGGATCTTATGATTCATGTTACAATTTATTGATGTAACTGTTCTACTATTGATCAAAGTAGAATTTGGTGCTTAGAGTGAATGATAATGAAGAAAAACCTTGTTGATGATAACATTGTTCTTATTTTTAATTCTGCTATGCATATATGTTATTATCTTTGTTATCATGATCCTAGATGAGGTCTAAACAACCTCGAGCTATAAACGATCCAAGAACCTATCAGGTTATTAGGTTTTAACAGGTGGTATCAGAGCCTCGTGGCTCTTGATCTAGGATCTATGAGGTGTTTTGGTGTCACGTCTATGAAGGAAAAGAGGTACGAATTTTCTGTCTTGGTTATCATGTCGAATATGGTGATATTAAGGTTTTTCTGCAACCCTAATTCGATATAATAAGAAGTTTGTTCACAATTGTTGTTGATTGGTTCGTGACAACAAGATGGTTGCTGATTATGGTTCTTGGTTACATAATTCAAGAGTTCTTTAGAACTTATTCTATGAAAAGAATCATTAGCAGTTGATGAGAATGCTAATTTGTGACGGATTCGTGACAGCTTTGTGACACTAAAAAGCGTCGTCTGGATACTTAAAAAAGGTATCCTTAAACAGTGGTTATATGTTTTGTACTGCTCGTTGGTGGTTACTACTGCCACGAGACACAGTACTGCTGGTGATCATAAATATTGGTACTTTACTAACGCTAAAAAGTGTCTCAAAAGGTTTGGGAGAAAGGAGCACTTTATACTGCCAATACAAGTTAGTACTGCTCATTCAAGGAAAGTTAATGCTGCTAGTTACATGTATTTATGCTGCTCGAATACATAAAGATGAGTTAATACTGTCAGTTTATTGTTAGTACTGTTGTCCTTGGTTAATACTGCTAGTTTGTGATTAGTACTGCTTCTAGTCTATTTTAATACTGCCAGCTTTATACTTAGTACTGCTTATGAGTACTTAGTACTATTCTTATTACATAAGTACTACTAGAAGTTTTTATTAGTACTGTTGCGTGAATACTTTGTACTGCTACAAATAAAGTTAATACTGCTGCGTAGTACTGCTAGTTATGTCAGATATCGGACAAAGAAGAATGTTAATACTACCAGTTTAACCCGATATCAGACAACACACACAGAAGGATCTCAGACAGAACTAATAGTTTTTGAAGGTTATTTGTTTTTGATTCTACTGTTTGGTTCTTGGATGTTTTAAATGTTCTTAAAGGTTTAAAAAGGCTCGTATTTTTGGATTTATTGGAAGAATTGGTTATGAAGAAGGTTATTTATCACCTATTTGATGATGAAGTGGAGTTTCACAGGTTTGTGTTCTTATCATATCTTAAAGTGGGTGTTACACTTTAAAGATAACTTGTTCGTGCTTAGAAACGATGTGATGAAGACTTGACAAATCTAGCAAAGGTGTGTGATCTAACTTATGGTGCTCAATGCTCACATTTGCTATCGCTTTGGTCTGGTGTCTCATAGAAGATGAGGATAATTGTCAAGAGGTTGCGATCTACTTATATTTCAAAATTTTATTTATAAGTTTAGAGTCATGTGGATAGTACAAGACATAAGACACAAGTTTGGGTTATTCTACTTCTACATCAAGTTCGTTATACTTCGCGTATAGCATCTTTGTCTAGTTCTTCTAACTCTAGATTTTCTAATCTAGAAAGATGGTCAGCAGCTAGGTTTTCCGACCCCTTTTTATCTTTAATTTCGATAGTAAATTCTTGGAGGAGCAGAACCCACCTTATGAGCCTAGGTTTTGCGTCCTGTTTACTGAAAAAAGATATTTTAGGGCCGAATGATCGGTGTAGACCATAGTTTTGGACATTATCAAATAGGACCTAAATTTGTCAAATGCGTACACAACCGCTAAGAGTTCTTTTTCAGTGGTAGTGTAATGTTCTTGAGCGTCATTCATAGTTTTACTAGCATAATAAATTGGTCAGAATTTTTTATCAATCCATTGTCCTAAAACAGCCCCCACAGCATAGTCGCTAGCATCACACATTAATTCAAAATCAAGATCCCAATTTAGGGCAATGATAACAAGGGCAGTCGTTAGTTTGCTCCTAAGGATGTCAAATGACTCAATGCATTCGTCAAAGAAGACAAATTTTGTGTCCTTCATTAGTAATTGAGTCATAGGCTGGGCGATTTTTGAGAAATCTTAAATAAATCTCCTATAAAACCTAGCATGCCCTAAAAAACTCCGTATTCCCTTAATATTGGTTGGGTAAGGTAATTTTGTCATTACATACACCTTAGCTTTGTCTACCTCTTTCCCAACCTTGGATATCTTATGTCCTAAAAACTATCCTTCCACTAACCAAGAAATGGCATTCCTCCCAGTTAAGAACTAGGTTAGTTTTTATTCCTTTCACACCTAAGCCAGCATCATGGTTTAAATTATTTGAGACAAGAATCGAAAGGAATAACCAAAAACAAGAAATCATCCATAAAAACTTCCATGAAGTCTTGACACATATCATGGAAAATTGCTGTCATACACTGTTGGAATGTGGCAGGGGCATAAACTGAAAGGCATCCTCCTATAAGCAATGTCCCATAAGGACAAGTGAATGTAGTTTTTTCCTGGTCTTCAGGTGCCAAAGGAATTTGGAAGTACCCTGAAAACCCATCAAGAAAACAATAATATTCATTTCCAGACAATCGTTCCAGCATTTGATCAATGAAGGGTAAAGGAAAATGATCTTTTCTTGTAGCATCATTGAGCTTTCTATAGTCAATGCAAACCCTCCACCCATTGATGGTGCGGGTCGGAACAGGTTCATTATCTTCGTTAGTAACAACAGTGACTCCCCCTTTTTTAGGGACCACATGTATCGAGCTTACCCATAGACTGTCGGAAATGGCATAGATTAAACCAGCATCGAGAAGCTTTATGATTTCGGCTTTCAATACTTCTTGACTTTAAGAGGATTTAATCTACGTTGAGTTGAACAATGGTTTAAAATTACTTCCAAACAAAATTAAATAGGTCAAAAGATGGGCTAATACCTTTAATATCGGTGACCTTCCATGCCAAAGCACCCTTATGTTTTGTAAGAACTCCAAGAAATAACTCCTTTTCTTGGGTAGATAATAATGAAGAAATAATAATGGGAAATTCTAGATTATTATCTAGAAAAGTATATTTTAAATGGGGAGGTAGGTCATTATGTTTGTGTAGGTTTCTCATCTTACATAAATTGCCGAAAAAAGAGTGGGTTTAATATACACATCAAATTCATGTTCGAAAATCTCTAAAATCTGATGAATCAGTCTTGTCTCTCCTTCATTGTCATCCTATAGACTATTGATTTTGGTAGGCAAGTTGAGATTAATAGGTTCGAATAAGAATGAGTCAAATGGTTCTGAAGGAAGAATTTCTTGAACATGGTTAGGAATGGATAGGTCAATTATATCAATAGAGTGACATGTGTCATCATCTGAAGGTGGAAATCTCATGGATTTTTCAATGTCAAAAGTAATGGTTTCATCCCCAACTTCGAAAGAGATTTTCTTATTAAAGACATCTATTATGGCATGAGCAGTGGCTAAGAATGGTCTTCCCAAAATGATAAGAATTTTGTGGTCTTCTTTCATACCAAGAACCACGAAGTCAACTGGGAAGAAAAACTTGTCGATTTTAACAATGACATTTTCCGCTATCCCTCTTGGAATTTGAGTAGATTTATCGGCTAATTCGATACACATACGCGTAGGTTTTAATTCACCAAGGTTTAATCTTAGGAACATTGAGTATGGCATAAGGCTAATGCTAGCCCCAAGGTCTGCTAATGCTTTATTGATTCCCCCTTGCCCTATAACGCATGGTATAGTAAAACTTCTGAGATATTCTTCTTCAAGAGGAATCTCTTTTAAAACCAATGTTGAGCATCGTTTGTTTAATGTGATCTTTGATGCTTCGTTACCTCTTCCCCTTTGCGTAATAAGATCTTTCATGAATTTAGCTTACTTAGGCATTTGTTCTAGAAGCTTTGATTAAATTGGAATATTTATACATGAATGCTAAAGATTTTCAAAGAATTTTTGGAATTGTTCCTTTTCCTTTTCCTTTTTTAGTCGTCTGAGAAAGGGAATGGGAGAAGGAGATATTTTAGTGATAATCTTTTTGTTATCAGGTGATCCCTCTTTTGAATAATGTTTTTTAGTGGTTTTTGTTTGGAATGTCAGAATTTCTTTCAAGAAATTCTTAGGGTGGTATAATTGACCACTCCTGTGGTCATGGCGTGTGCTTAAACCTTAGGAATTTATATCGGTGAAGCTCAGAAGGCTTCCAACTCCTCTCCCATGTATCTTCTCAACTATCGTCCCATGTGCCCTTCAATAGTTTTTATGGAAGAGGCTTGCTTCTTGAAGACTTTGTCGCAATTCTTACTAATCCCTCCAAAAACAACCTCTCGATTTGTTCTATTTTTCTACGAGATTATTCAATGAAGGATCTTAAGGTTTCTCTGGTTTAGAATCTTATCTTCAATTCATTAGAAGTTATATTGTGTTGCACCATTTGAACTTCCTCGGTAATATTATTCATGTTTTGCTCAAAATTGTTAATTTGTCCAAAAACAATGTTAAGGTCATTGTTCTTGAAGTCTCCTTCCTTATACCAAGATAGTGAATGTCTTGATAATTCGATAATGGCTTTTATTCCAGCTGCTGGTGTCATTCTTGAAATAGGCCCCTTGAAATCTAACCTTCACCTAGTTTCAATGTCCAATCCTTGATAGAAAATTTGTAACTGTTCATGTTTATTGATTTTATGTTCAGGACAGTTATAGAGTGATTCGTTAAACCGTTCCCATGCAAGATGCAATGGTTCATGGATTCTTGTTAAAGTTCTGATAGCATTAATTTGCTTGATAATTTGAGAAGGAGGGCGATATTTGCTCAGAAAAGCATTTTTGAAAAGGTCCCAGGTTGTGATCGATCCAGTGGACAATTGTTTTTAATCCACTATCTAGCCCTTCCCTTCAAAAGGTGAAACGGAAAGCCATTAGCATAACCTGGTCCCTAGATACTTTTGGAGAGTGGAAAAGGTCGATGATGTTTGTAATATTGGAGATGCGTTTGTAGGGATCTTCGTTCATGCTTCCGAAGAATATGTTTTCTTTTAATTCTTCAATACATTATCCCCAAAATTCGAATTTTATATGTTCTTCAAACAAAGGTTTACTATTCCAGGTCAGCTGTCGTCCTGACATTTGTTAGGTATTTCGTCGATAGTTTTCTCTAGATGTACCTGCATTACTCATTTTTCTACAAAAAAATGTAAAAATTCTATACCAATTTCAACTATAAATTTAACTCCTCGCAATGTGGCGCCAAAAACTTGATGCATATTTTATTTTAAATATTTATTTTCAAGTTTTAAATTTATAAAACTCGATTCACCTGACAAACGCACTAACGGGCAGAGAACCCGATCGTGAGTAGTGTAGAGATGGTAAATCCGAGGTCGTCCCAAGAGCTAAGTTTTAATTAGTTTTAATTTGAATTGTCACGTATTGAAAATAGTTTAAGATTGATTTGTAAGATAACAGGAAAGTAAATTGCGAGAAAGTAAATTGATAGAAGTAAATCAAAGAGAAAAACGTGCTAGCCTAGCCAATTCATACTACCATCATAACTTATGCTTTCATGTGCAATGTTATAACCATGGTTTCATTATTGGTTTCAAAAGTGATAGACCTTAATAGATATAATTTGGGGGGGGGGAGCTGCCCTATAATTCCTGCGATCTAGAATCCCCTAAGGGTTACGAAGTTAGGGCAACCAGGTCATAGTGATTAATCCCATCTATCCCAAGAACTAGTCTATAACCTAAACAGATTATTAACCCTCTCTGAAAGAGTTCCTGTGCTTTTTAAGTATATTAAGTGAAAAAGGTGGTAACAAGATTAGTTCCTACACTTGGGATAGGGGTTAAGACCTATCCTAGTACCACTATTAATCCCACGTTCAATTAGTAATCTAATAATAAGACTAACAGGGTCCAAACCACCAGCAATACTACAAAACCTAGGGTACACGATTGACAAAAAGGATATCTAAGGAAAACCATGATTAAAGGGAAACCAAACATTTATAACGATAGTAAATTCATGACTAGGCTAGCACTTGAAGTTCTTAGCCGCTCATGGCAACAAAGTAAGAATTAATAAAGGTAATCATATATTGAAAACTCATAATTCTTACAGATGCGGTTTATGATGATAAAATACAAAAGTAATATAAGTGTGATCTCCCTTGGACTTCTGGTGGAATTCTTTGAGCTATTGAGGCCTTGGTCACCCCTTGGATCTCTAGTGAATTGATGATGCTAAAGTGGCTGAATGAGGCCTCTATTTCTAGATTACAATTTTGTTATAACATAACCTTGTAGAGTGTTATGCCGTAAAGTGCTGACGAGGCTTTCCATGTTATAGGCATAAAATATGTTACGGCGTAACCTAATTAACCACGTTACGCCGTAATGCTGACTAGGATGACTCATCATAATAATAATGATGTTACAGCGTAAACCTTTCGTGTGGTTATGCCGGAATCTTGCTGGGTGACGTGTCTTTCCATGAATACATTACGGCGTAACACTATCGTAGGTGTTACGCCGTAAACCTTCGTAAGAATCCGTCGTTTTCCTCCATATTTACTGCTTTCTCGTGTTTCTTGTTACATACTTTCATTTTACCTAAAAACAAGAAAATAACCGTAAAAGTATCAAATTCAAGTATTTATAAGACAATTGCAAGTATTTTTAGGGGAGAATTGACACTAAAAAGTATCAAATATTTTATGTTATTAGGTATAAATGGTGGGACTTCAAGTCTGGCTAGTAAAAAGGCCAATTCTAGTGGATTCTTGTTCTGGAATGTGGAATCTAGTAGTATTAGCACTACCCTTATTGTTGAAAAAATTGATAAAATTGAAATATTAATTATTGATGGGAAGGTTACTCTTTTGGAAGACGAGGGTAAACTTTGGAAAAGGTGATTCTTTAAAGGTTAACATGATAGTAAGGAAGAAGTTGCATCTGTTTGATAACGAAATGACAAATTTTCTGGCTTTAAAAAGAAGGTTGCTATGTACCAAAAGTCTGCTAGAATAATGGAAAGGAATCTTATAGAATGATGACTATGACTTTACCCAAACTACAAAAATAGTTTAATATTGTTTCTTTTATAGTCTAGGCACTTTGTGTACCTTCCTTTAGGGAAGTAGTTTTCCCTATGTAACGGGCGGAGATATGGAACTCACCCTCATCCTTTGTACTTACCTATTTTTTGGCGTAATAAAATTTACTGGGGAAACCCTTTACCCCAAAAAATATATGTTAACCCTTAACGAGTGCCACTCTGATTCTACCCAATGAGGAGATATATATTCAACTCCAAAATACTTCCTGGAAACCTAACAAATGAAGAAATTTTAATCGATAAGCTATCCATATAGATATCAGGTAATTTGATAAGAAGGCTTATTAGAATATATCATTTACCTATACTTTCGGGGTAGATCCTCACCATGAATCACATTAAAAGTTGGGGGCCCCCCATTCCAACTAAAAGCATTGTTGACAACTTTGATATACTTGTTCAAGCCAATGATTAGCTGGCTGGTCCTGAAAAACATGCATTTGGCATTCCAAATATGTAAGAGACTTTTAATGATCAAAAGGTAGAGTTTTTTAATCAACCACAGAATCATACCTTGGTTTGTAATACACAGCAAACCGCGTCTTTGTTGAAATTGCATGAGAAGTGTTGCTAGGACTCCTAGATGGATACTATGACTAAACATAACAGATGATGGGATGTTGGTTTGTTGACATGCTTAACGTCTAACGCCCACACGCTATTCCTCAAGAAAAAGAAATCAATAAATATTATTAGTTGACCTCTAAATATGTGTTTAAAACGCCATTCTATGGCATGGAGATCGCCTAAGTTGCGTCCAAAAACACAAGTATAAAACACATAATTAGAGGTCACAACTCAAAAGATCTCCATGGAACTGAATGGAATTTTAAACACATATTTTGGAGGTCAAGTGTTTATATTTGCTGCTTTCTTTTCTTGGGGAACTGCTTGTTGGTGTTAGGTGTTAAGCATGTCAACAAACAAACATCCCATCATCTGTTATTTCTAGTCATAGTATGCACCTAGGAGTCCTTTCAACTTTTCTCGTGTAGTTTCAACATATACATGATTTTTTGTATATTACAAAACCAGGTATGATTCCTTGGCTGATAAAAAACTAAACTGTTGTTAGGACAATTCCAATGCCCAATAATCTTTCACTTAGGATTTGAATACAATATAACCTAAGTGTAAATAACCTTTAACATTTCAAGGTCATTGAGTGAATAGTCGCTTAGTGAGTTACCTTCAAGATACGAAGCCTAAGTCTACAAGAAAGACTCTAGCATTCAGTGAGGCGATACTCAGTGAATGAAACCTGATCCAAAGAAAAAGGTGATGGATTGAGTGAGTCGTTGCAATAGACTCACTGAGCCCCATACGATATCCAACAACTAGAATACCCTGAAGACAAGAGACTAAAGAATAGGTAGGATAGTTTGAAAGCAGAATAAGGTCCCCATAGCTCTTAACTCCAGAAGTCAACCATATCCTGAAGAGGGTAAAGACAAGTTTAGTGTTAGGAACTAAACTTGGACGAAGCAATTTGTCCCATACATAAAATAAGACATTGTAATAGGGACAAATCAGTACACAAGTACTAACCTATTAGATCAAAGATAAGTTGCTCAACACCAGAGAGGTGACCCTACTAAGTAGTTATAAATAGAACTCTTAAAAGGATAGATGTCAAGTTTGTGCATTTAAAGTCGTATCTTTCACAAACACACATCTACTCCTCTAAATCTACTAAGTCCCTGAGCAAGCTCAGCTGGTTAGCATAGTAGTTAACTTTGCATAACACTTTAGGTTTATGCAAAGTTATTAGTGAGGAGATCACACACACACACATTGTCATTCAATCCCCATTATAGTTTCGCATACAATGAGGTATAATTCTTAATAAAAAGAGTTAAACGTTGAAAAGTTATTTTTTGTCTTTTACTTGCTATTTAGATTACGAACACAAATATTTTCAAAACAATAAATACCAACCTTAATTCATGCTACATGATTTATTAATAATAACTTGTAGTTTATTGTTCACTAACTAATGGGAACTACAAGTGGATATCATAGCATCAGTATTGTAAAGCTTACTAACACTAATTTACTATAGGCTTTTAAAACCTAGATCTTTAAATGGCTGCAGTAAATGATGTACCTCAAATAGTTTGATATAAAAAGGAGGTACTACGCTAGCTATTCGCTCCTAAATTTAGAGCCAAGAAAATTTTAAAACAATTAAGAAAAAGCGTATCTTTGCTACTTAGCGAAATGGAACCCTAAATTACTTATAAATGTTATTAAGATGGTCCATTTCAGCCTAAAAAACCAGCTGAAGGTGATGCTGAAGCTGAGTCCCATTGGACTCAGAATAAGAGAGGGTGGCCTGTTCAGACAGCCCTTAAGGATCATTATGTCATGTCTGTCAGATGACGTAATAGAATCTGTCATTAGTTGTGTTTCAGTGAAAGAAACATGGACTGACTTGGTTCACAGCTTTGAAGGTCCCTCAGATACCAAGGAAAATAGGATCATGGATCTAAAACTTGAGTATCAACTTTCTGTGCCACGACCACATACATACACTCACAGCCCCTACACCCGCATAAAAGACCAAGTCATACAACGCTATCCCAGATGTTGTATAACCCCTCTAAACATGAAACTCAATGTTGGTTTCATGAACAAACATCCTGAGGAAAGACGTTAACCTTATCACCCAGGGACGAGGCAATGCCAATCAAAACTCAGAACCCTAACCTTGCAGAAAATCAAAGGAAGGTTTGACAATGAGGACGCCACCTGATCCAAAGAAGGTATTCTGACACCAAAAGGCCCTCATTACCACTCCCTCAAGCACTCTAATTTCTACTACCTTCTTCTCTAACAATGTCATTCAGGATTTCCAAGAAAATTCTGATGATGAAGTAGATGAAAGGACTAGTGAGGAGTATCTAAGAGACTTAGATATTGAGTATCATGCACATTATCCCTTTTGATACCAACTCACAACATTTATAAAAAGAAGAAAAAATTTCCTCAGGCCAAAAGCACATGAAAAAACAGATTGTACAAATGTGTCAAAAAGGTCCCATTTTTGCAAGAGACTGTTTTACTAAAAAAAAAAAAAACAAAAAAAAAAAAAAAAAAGAAAAAAAACGTCTGAACCTTCTAACAAATTCACAATGACTATTACTCCATCAGTGTCTAAAGGCTTCCAACCAAAGTTTACTCCAAGAACTTATTCAGTCTTCTTCTAACTCAATAATCAAGTTGGTCCTAAAGTATTCAAAAGATTATAAGGCTGAGTACAAGAAGATGAAAGCTAAGCTTGCACTCCTTGAGGCAAGTCCCTTAAGTTCTCAGAACCCAAAGACCTTCCAACCAAAGAACAAAGGTTTAGTCACTGAAACCTTTGATTGGGATGAGGAAGAGGTTTCTGATGAGGAAGAAGTCACTCAGGTCAAGGTACTAATGGCTCTAGTTGATGATGAGCTCACTGTTGGAAAGAGTCATGCTCGTAATGGTGAATGGGTTGACAAAACCATGAGAAAGGTAAACACTCTTCTCTCTATGGATGAAGATGCCGATTGGCAAAATTACCTAAAGTATATCAACATTGATCTCAAGTTTGTTGAAGAGCAACGATTAAACTTACTTTCTAAGTATAACAAATGGATTTTTTGAATTCAACAAGCCAAGCATGATGTTTGTTACTTCAAATTCAGAACACTGAACTATAAAGTTAAATCATGCTCTGCAAAACACTCAAAAAGGAGAAAAGATTATTGAAACATAGCTAACCAGTCTCAAAATAACTAGCTCAAAGAAGTTAGTCAATGTATCAGTGAGCAAATCCCTCACCAAAAGAAAAAAAATCTTGAAGGTGAATTACTCACTGAGTCCTTGTCCAAAATGAATATAAATGAAAATGCCTTCAAATTATGACCATGAAATGGTTCCTAAATCCAAAGACTGGGTTGAGAGACTCAATCCTGACAACAAGCTTCCAAACTTTAACACTGGAAGAATTCTAGTCCTTGAAAGTCAAGCTGTCAATGAGTCTCTTGAATCCACTAAAAATTTAAATACCCCTGAATCATCCAACGATTTTAAAGCTGAATCCCTTACTCCACTACCTCCCTTGAAAAATCTTCAGGGAGCTTCACCAAGCTCAGAGGTAACGCGATTGACCTTTTAACCCCACTCTCTAAGAGAGAGACCAGGCTTAGGTATCATGAAACATACAAAGCCTAAAACACATGATTCTTCTAATAAGAGTGTTTCAGGAACTGTCACTATTAGTCAAACTAAGCAAACCACACCTTCAATTCCTACTGAAGTCAAAGACACTGAACAAGAATAAAAAATAAATGAATTAACTAAACTTGTTCAGATCTTAATTGATGAAAAGGTCAATTCTAACCAAAAGACTTAAGAATCAAATTCAAATATTCAAAAGACTGAGTCATCCAAATGAGTTGATTCATCAAGAATGAGTTAAGATTATGAACCCAAAGTTCAGAATACTGGCTCATCAAAGTCACTCAGGCCTAAGCCTATTTAAAAACCACAACTTAAGTGTGAACTCCGCCACTATACCAATCACTTAAATGATGATTGCTATAGGATTCTTTACTGTATGATATGCAAAAAGGAGGATCATAGGACCTCAGATCATGAGATGTTTACTGCTTCTCTAAAATGGAGTGAGAACTATAAGGCTCAACCTTATCAGTATGCATCTTCTTCCAAGAAGATCCTGAAAGCAAAGGCAAAGCCTTTCCCACCATGCACACACTGTGGTTTCAATGATCATAGACCTGATGATTATAGAAACTACTCTGAGTGTGAAATATGTAGAAGCTATGATCACTTTACCTCAGGACATAATCGGGTCATTCGTATCAGAGGAGGAGTACTAGCTGAATCATATTAGTCTAATGAGTCCTCAATTGGTGTAAAGTGCGATACATGTGGAAGCACTGTACACTCCACCACTGACTACAATGAGTTTGATCACTTCAGAAGAGGTGAGAAAATTCAGGCTGCAAAGGCCAGGGAGCCCATTTGGTACCTGGACAGTGGATGCTCAAGGAGTATGACTGGTGTTAAGAGTTATCTGCACAAATATGTAGAGAAACCAGGTCCTAAGGTAGTGTTTGGTGATAACTTATCTTGTATTACTGAGGGATATGGTTCAATAAACTTTGGGGTGTAGTTTTACAAAAGTAGCCTTTGTAAATGGTTTTAAGTACAATCTAATTAGCATTAGTCAACTCTGTGATGCTAAGTATATTTTACAATTTGATGATAAGCAAGGAACAATATTTAATGCTAACAAAGAAATTATCCTGATAGCACCTAGAAGAAATGATGTTTATGTCCTTGACATATCATCATTGACTCCAAATGAAGCCTGCTTCTTTGCCAAAGCCTCAGAAAGTGTAAACTGGTTATGGCATAAAAGACTATCACATCTCAATTTCAAGAACATCAATAGACTTACCAAACAAAAACAAAGTTCTTGGTCTTCCTTCCCTAGTTTATTCAAAGGATAAACCTTGCACAATATGTGAAAAGGGAAAGCACCATAGAGCTTCATTCAAAACTAAACAAACCTCTCTATCAGGAAGTGTTTGCATCTTCTTTATATGGATCTATTTGGACTAGTAAGTCCAATGTTCATACATCATGAGAAGTACACCCTAGTCATTGTTGATGAGTACTCAAGGTACACATAGGTTTCTCAAGAAGAAGAGTCAAGCATCTGAAATAATTATGTCTTTCATCAGGATGGTAGAAAACCAAAATGATGTAAAGTCAAACAAATCAAAATTGATAATGGGACTGAGTTTAGAAATCATGAGCTTGAGAGTTTTTTTGATGAGAAAGGAATTTCTCAGAACTTTTCTTCTCCCTATACACCTAAACAAAATGGTATAGCTGAGAAGAAGAACAAAACTCTTATTGAGGCTGCTAGAACAATGCTAAATGGCTCAGTACTCTCTAAGCACTTATGGACTGAAGCAGTTAGAGTTGCCTGTTATACTCAAAATAGATTAATCATTGTCAAAAGACATGATAAAACTCCCTATGAAATATTTAGGGAAATAATTCCTGATATCAGCTACTTTCATGTGTTTAGATGTACAGTGTTTATTCATAACCACAAGGATCATCTGGGAAAATTTGATGCTAAAGCTGATGATGGATATTTCTTAAGATATTCCTTTGTCTCAAAAGCTTTCAAAGTCTTTAACACAAGAAGACAACAAGTAGAGGAGACTTATCATGTAACATTTGATGAAAGTATGGAAGCTATCAGGTTTACCAATACCTTAATAGATGAGATATGAATTAATATATCCTCTAGATATCATCCTGATGAATTTCTTCAAGATGATGATCCATCTAGACAATATCAAGTAAATTCTGATGTCTCATACTACATCATCCCTCATGGACGTCCACTCACTTAACTTACCCAAGAAAACAAAGTCCTTGAAGTGATTGCTCTAAATAAGCCTGAAATACCTCGCACTAAGGATACTGAAGGGACTCATGAACAAAATGTTTAGAATGATCAAATGATCACTCAACCCATTAATGTACCATCAGAGAACAATACTGAAGTCTCAGGATCTATTACTAAATCTTTAGTCCCTGATGTTACTCGGTCTCACATCTCAAATCAAGCCTCTACAAGTTCTTATCATGTTCCTTAGGATAGATGGTTAAGAGACCAACACATTGAACTTGTGAATATCTTTGGTAATCCTGGTAAAGGCATGCTTACAAGAAGCATGGTTGCCAAGCTTATAGCTGCCTTGGCTAGTGAATGTCTATTTGCTAACTTTCTCTCTAAGATAAACCTAAAAAAGTGTCTAAGGCACTGAAGCACCCATGATGGATTGATTCCATGTAAGAAGAACTGAATCAATTCTATAGAACAAAGTATGGACTCTTGTTCCTCTCCCTTATGGAACACAGCCATAGGCTCCAATGGGTATTCAGGAACAAGAAAGATGAGCATGGTACGACCACAAAAAACAAAGCAAGACTGGTTGCACAAGGTTATAGTCAGGAAGAAGGAATTGACTATGATGAAACCTTTGCACCAGTAGCAAGGATGAAAGCCATCGGGATATTCGTTGCTTTTGCCACATATATGAACTTCAAAGTTTACCAAATGGATGTCAAAAGTCCCTTCTTGAATGGTAAACTGAAAGAAGAAGTTTATGTCAAACAGCCTCTTGGCTTTGAAAGTAGTGAGTTCCCTGACTATGTCTGTAAACTTGACAAAGCCCTTTATGGACTGAAACAAGCACCAAGGGCATGGTATGAGACTATCTCTACTTTCCTTATTCAAAATAAGTTTACCAGTGGAAGAATAGATAACACAATGTTTACCTATAAATCAAAAGGAGATGTTCTCCTTATTCAAGTATATGTAGATGACATCATATTTGGCTTAACAAGTTATAAACTTTGTAAACAGTTTGAGAAACTGATGACAAAGAAATTTAAAATAAGTATGATGGGAGAACTCACCTACTTCCTTAGACTGCAAATCAAGCAGGATGACAAAGGAATCTTAATTTATCAAGAACAGTACACTAGGAACTTACTCAAGAAATATGAAATTTTTGATAGTTCCTTAGTGAAAACGTCCATGGTTCCTCCAAAGAATTTAGGTCCTAATCTTGCTGGCAAGTTAGTGAATGAGACCTTATATAGGGGAATGATTGGGTCACTGATGTACTTAACTGCAACAAGGCCTGATATCCAATTCTCCATAGTTTTATGTGCAAGATATCAGTCCAATCCAAAAGAATCACATCTAACTGATGTGAAAAGAATCCTTAGGTACCTGAAAGGTACTCCAACCCTTGGTTTGTATTATCCAAAATGTTCAGGCTTTGATCTCAAAGGATACTCAGACTCATACTATGCTGGTTGTAATATGGATAGAAAAAGCACCTCAGGTGCCTATCAAATACTTAGTGGAAAATTGGTTTGTTGGAGTGCTAAGAAACAGCAATCAGTAGCTATGTCCTCAGCTGAGGCTGAATATGTTGCTGCTGCTGGATGTTGTGCAAGCATTCTATGGAGGAAAAGTCAACTCAGTGACTATGACATCCATTACAAGATGGTACTCATCTTTTGTGACAACACTAGTGCCATTGCAATATCCAACAATCCAGTACTTCGCTCAAGAACTAAGCATATTGATATAAGATATCATTTCATCAGGGATCACTGATAAGTGTAGAATACACATATCCATTTATACCTAAAATAACCCAAATAAACCCAAAACAAACCAAAAATGGCAAAAATATGCTTGTATTTGTGTTTTGTGTGTGCAGGTTCGGATAAGTCAAAAAATCACAAGAAAACAATCAAGGGCGAGCAAGCACGGACACGAGAATCAGAAGAGTACAAAAAGAAGCCAAAGATCCAAAGCCTTAGCCAATTTTCTTCTCCAAGGACCAATCTTGCAATTTCCAAAAGTCATTTATAACTTGAAAAAGAGGAAAGAAAGAGAAGGGCCAAATGTGTAATCTTCCCAAAGATCAACAGTTTTAACTGTCGAAAAAGGAGCGGGAAACCCTTTTACTATTCATCGTCTCCCCCATTTTCACCCCATGGTAAAATCAAGGGGCAAATCAAAATTAGAGGGTGCGTTGGTCAATTCAAGGGAGCTCAAGCACAAATGCAAGGACAAATTAGTCTAATCAAGGGGATACTTATCCCAGCTCAAGCTCAAAGGACACGTAATCAAAGAAAGAAGCACAAATAGTGGTGGGTTTTGTGCTAAACTCACTCACAAAACTAACACAAACGTCACATCAATGGAATGACACGCTGGCAATCCTCAGGTGTCCACATCTTAATCCAACGGCTACAATTGATGATCAAATGATTGAAGAAATGAATGGCAGAGATTGAAAGTTTGGAGAGCAAGGCAGAGGTCCTACAAGCTTCAGCTGGACACTATAAAAAGACCTAACTCGTCACACTAACATCATCGTAAGCTCTTTCAGTCTATAAGCTGAAATAGAGCTGTTTGAATTCAGTAATAACCTTATCTAAACCTTAAATCAGTTTAATTTTTGTAATTTCCCTTTTCTAGTAGATGTAATCAGTTTTCATTTCAATAATGAAGATTAAGTTTAATTTGTCAATAGCTCTTCTTATTTTCAACCTTTAAGCTCTCTTTAATAAGACCAAATTGTCGCACTAAGTTAATAAGCTTCATATTAAGCACTTTCAGTCTATAAAGCTGAAATAGGAGCTGTTTGAATTCGATATAATCTTATCTAAACCTTAAATCAGTTAAAACTATATGATCCTATTGTTATTTGAGCTTTTGGAAGGGGATCTTAACTTGGAAGAGATCCCAAGGACTTATACTCTAGCTTATTCATAAGCTAGAGAGCTTGTAGCTGCCTTTATTGGTTTCCTTTTGTGTAGACTAAAGGGATCAATGTAATTCCCTTGTCATTTTCCTTTAATAATAGTTTAAATGACTTAGTTTTTTAGTGTTTATATGCTTAATATTGCTTATTTGCTTTGCTCTTCTTATTAGTGTTTAAATGTCTCTTCTAAGTGCTATTTAGTTAAAGTGTTTTAATCTGTTTTTGCTTAAATTAGTTATATGATCATTATGTTATTTAATTCTAGTCATAAAAACTCATACCAAATCCAAAAATATGTAGTTTAAATAGTCACATAGATCTTAGATAAAAGGCTAATTCATTGTTTAATCATGATTATTTAAGTTTGTTTTAAGCTATTTTTATCTGGTATTTTAGTATTTTTTCATTAAATTCGCTTAAAACTTTTCTAAATCCTGTCAAAATGATTAAAAGGGTTGTTAGATAGTGCACTCCTCGTTGATTTTGCACTAGCAGTACTAACCTTCAGTTAGTACTGCGAGCCTTTACACTGACCATGTACTAACCATAAGTAGTACTGTTAGCTTTAATTTCAGTAGGATCAGATTAGTATTAGCTATATTAAGAATTTAGATTTTAGTTGTTCATTTTCTAGCTATTTCATTGCTTTTGTTTTTTGTTTTTCGAAAAGTCAAGTTACTCTACAGTACTTTCTCCATTGAATTACTGCTGAATATTTACACTCGCATATCTAACCTCATGTTAGTACTGCTGTGTTCTCAGCTTAATTTAGAACCAGTAATTTTAGGATTTAGCTTATTAAATTCAGTAGGATTTAAGTTTTAATATAGTTTAATAGATTTTAAGTCTTAATTTGCAAATTCTAGCTTATTTTTCTAGTTAAATGTAGCTGTCAAAAGTCATAAAAAACCTGAAAAAGCCAAAAACAGTACTTAGAAACTATAGGGAAATAAAGTTTTGTAAATTCGATGCAATTAAATCTAGATTTTACACTTAATTAGATAATAATAATTATAATTAATAAGTTTCTTAAGCAGTTTTTCAGAGTCAAGTTTAGCTTAATAAGTATTTTTAGCTTACTTGGATTTTGTGTTACTTTGCTTATTTCCTGAGTTTGCTTATTTCATGATCGATTTCAGTAGCATTAAAGTAGTTTAAGCTTTAATTTCTTTTCATTTTCAAATTAAGCACATCATAAGCTTTCTAGAACTTCTTTCCCTTTTAATTTTGAACTAGTTTTGAGTTTTTTATAGCTTATTTTCTAAAACCAAGGGTTAAGCCCTCCTTTCTGTAACAGCTTAAAAGATAAGCTCTTAGTGAGCTTATATATATTTTCAGAGCCCACGTAACCCTTTATTAATTTGTTCCACTAGATTTCCATTACAACTTTGCTTCTTTGAGTTTTCATAATAAGCTACTTTCAAATTTCAATCACCTTAAGTTCCGGAGCCTTAGCTTGTGATCAGGGGTAGATTCTCAAGGGTATAAATTGTAACTTTTCAATCTAGTTGTTTTTCGGTTTAGTCCCTTCCGTTAGTCTGTTAGTTTTCTCTCTGTTTAGCCTCTTAGGATCTTTGCATCATTAGTTCATTATTAAGTGTTTAAAATTATTTTATAAGTTTAATTAATAATTAGGTAAAGTTTTTAATTAGTTTTCTATTAAACTTTTAATAAAAAGAAAAAAAATTAGGGCTTTTATTTTTTTTTAAATAATTTTCGGCAAAATCTTTAACTAGGTAAAATCTTCTAGTTTACATTTTAAGGATATAAATTGATTGGTCTTGCTTAATTGATCATTATTTGTTGCTTTCTTAAATAGTAGTAATAGTCTTATTCCAAAAATATCTTTTGTTCCATTCAAAATCTAGGATCCGAACTAAACGTGGATCAATTTCACATAGTCATTGGGGAAACGGACCCCGGGTGATCATACTATGCCCCGGTTTAATACGGTATTCTATATATATATCATTGTGAGGAAATTGTCCAAGGGTTACTTGGGGATTTCCCTTAATTTCTCTATAAGTGATATAATTTATATTTACGTAAAACACTGCAATCACATACCCTTAAAAAACGCCCAACGCATTCAATAAAAGATTCATCGAATTCATGTGAAAAAACGAGAAATTTGTTCATAAGGTGAGTGAGTTCTCGAAGGAGGAAAAATTGGTTACGAACTTGGTAACGAGATCGAGTCCTCAATTAAAAATGAATCGGGATAGGTTCTTTCTCGTACCAAGTTTTAGCTGCTACTCCCTCGAGCAGAATAAGTAAAACATCATAAGCCTTAATCACATCATTATGCATATTCCAAAATCGTAAGGTCAAAGTAATCCTTTAAAACTATTAATATGTAGCATAGAGGATTTCATTTTCTAAAACCATGAAACGGGTTCGCATTGAACCATTTGAAGCAAATTAGTTTGATCTCAAAATGATACGTCATTGAACTCGGTAAAAACATAGCTTCTCCGTAACCCTCGATGGGTGCACAGTAATTCCTCCAAAGTTTTCGATCCGTCATCGCAACAATGGTTTGTTCGAGAATTGGGGTTCTTTTAATTACAGAGTTCACAACAACGGAAGGGTTTGTTTTGTTGACGGGACGGTTACGGTTACGAGTTTGCTGAGCGAGTGGCCGCATGCACTTAAAAATAGAAAAAACAAAAAGAAAAATCTAGAAATTAAAATGAAAAAATTTACACTAATTTTTTTTTGGATTTTGTTAAATTTAATATTCACAACAAATTTTAACAGAGTTACAACGAAAGAGACATTAAACCAAATAATCAACTACTCACGGTAGCTCTTAAAAATTGCTTTTTTAAGGTTGATCGTATTTCGTAGAGACACAAATGGCAAGATGTAAAATCTTTGGTTCAGATTGGGAACTATATCCAAGTTCACCGGAAATTGAAAGATAATACCTCGATTGGAGAGTATTATTTGTTGGTGTTCTTTTACCAACTTTTGGTATATTTAATTTTTAATTTTAATGATGATTTTTTGATTTTTTAATGATTTTTTTTGATTTTTTTTGTGTTTTTTATTGAAAACTATAACTAAAAAGAAAAGAAAAATATTTTCTTTTACTTTTTTATATTTAATGAATTCTTTGTAAGATTTTAGAAAAAATTTTTTTTATAACAAAAATGAAATTTTCGAGGACGAAATGATCTCAAATCTCAATCAAACCAAAAAACACAAAAAACGGAGATTCGTTAAACTCAAATCCCCAGCAGCGGTGCCGAAAAATTCTGATACACAATAAAAAATACAATATAATACCATAAAGTAAATTAAAGAAAAATCCCTTAGAAATTTCACTCTTAAAAGGATAAATATAAATAGTAATAAACGTATGTTTTTATCCGGAAAGTATGATTTCGCCGGTCGTTTTTTTCCAACGATTTGAAGAAATTGAAAACCTCGTCTTGATATTGGATACGGATTTGAATGGGTCGAAGATTGATTGGGTTTTTCCTGATAAAAGCAACAATTAAAATGAACAATTAAAAGCTATTAAACATTTAAACAAATTTACGAGAGCAGATAAAACGCGACAAATAAGCAAATATACTAAAATTAACCCCTAAAAATGCAAACTAAATTTCTAAACCTAAATTAGGACAAAAGAAAATTTAAAGAAAAAGAAAAACATTTTTTAAATTATTTTTGAATTTATTATGATTTAAAAACTAATTTAATCTAATTAAATCCAAAAAAATAGCAAATTAAGTCCTAAAAAATTAGAAAAATGATTTTTAACCTTAGAAAAGTCTAAAATAACATAAAAACTCAGAAAACTATTTTTAACTATTTTAAAAATTAAAATCCTATTTTTAAATTTAAAATTAAAAGCTCAAAAATGAAAATTAAAATCTAAAAGTAGTGAAAATGATTTTTCTTAATGTAAACCTAAAGCTATTTTTTATAAGACTAAAAACTATTTTTTTGTAATTTTCTGAAACTTTCTTCTATTTTTTATGAATTTTCGAAAATTTAAACTTAAGAAAAATGATAAAAATTAATCTACTAGATGAAAAATTACCAAAAAATCAGGAAAAGTCTATCTAGTAACAAGGAAGATAAGAAAAATAGAACTAAGATCCCAGCTTATCTAATAAGCTGGGAAAATAAGCAAATAGGCTACGGCTTATTATTTATAAAGGAAATGAAAATGTGTTTAAGTATTAAATGTGGGGAGTTATGAATGGATGAGCTATTGGAGCAAACTGGTAAAACGTATGGTTTATAAGAGAGAGGTCTTGGGTTCGAGGTCTGGCAACCCCACTTTTTGCTAATTTTTTAATTTTTTTTACTTTTATGAAAAACTGAATATTAGGACTTAAAGAGGACACAAATCTAAACAACTTTAATAAAAGGTACACTAGCTTAAACTCAAAATTAAGCTTTTTAAAAGCTTTTGAAAATGGCAGGTCAGTAAGTGGCCTTTTGAGCTTTAAAAATCCTTGATTGCAATTAAGTGTTTGCACAATGCTTAATATAAGCTCATTTTTGAAAACAAAAGGTGTTCTGAATAGCTTATGAGTTGCTTAAGCTAATTATGAAAAGAAATTTGAGCTGGAAACACTGAAAAACAATTGAAATTGATGGTTAAAGTGACAAACTCAGGAAACAACTCAAAAGGCTTAAAAACAATATAAGCTCAAATGCTCAATAAGCAGGCACTATCAAATCGATAGATTCCCTCCCCAAACTAAAACGAAACATTGTCTTCAATGTTTAAAGTCGGGTTTCTACGAAAATCTAAGCCGTTTATGAATTTTTGCAAAGATAAACGTGAATCGATAAGATGAAAGGATATTGGATCTCCCCAAACTATTTTAAAACAAAGGATAGGAAGCTCGAGTGAAACGGGATACAACACCGGACATGAGAGTCTTCAGAAATTGTTGGGTTAATCCTGCACAAAAATCACAACAAACAACAAACAACAAGAAACCGGAAGAGGATAGCCACAACACATCACAACACATTATTTAAGAAAATAGAAAGAAAATGGATAAGCATGGGGTGAACTCCCACGAAGCGGCTTGTTTTTGGTCACCGAGTCGTAAGCTCGACTCGATCCATGAATTTAGTTGTCCTTAGGGAGAGTGTGGAGATCCGGGACTACCTCGGGTGGTATGTCTCCTCCAAAATAATGTTTTACACGGTGACCATTCACTTTAAAATTTGGACCATCGGGTTGAGATAATTCAACAGTTCTGTAAGAAAAAACTTGAGCAATAGTGAAAGGTCCCGACCAACGAGTTTTAAGCTTTCCGGAGAATATCTTTAAACAGGAGTTGAAGAGTAAAACTTGATCACCAACATTGANNTTTCGGTGTTAATAAAAAAGTAAAGGGTTCAAGTCGGGAAATTTTAAAAAGTACGTTGGTAATTTATGGCTTTTACCCTAGAAATTTATACAAAATAATAAAGGGTAAAAGCTAAAATATAACCACTTACTTTTTAATTTGTGTTGATTTGAAACACTTACTTTTTTTATGACATGACTTCAACAACGTAGTTGTTTTGTGACAATGTTACCAACACGATCGGCTAGATTTCCACGTCATTAATATTTTTTTAATCAATTAATAAATAGTTAGACATATATATTTATTTCGTCCGTTTTCATCAGTTTTCGTATGTTCTTGTTCGTTTTCGTACGTTTTTGTACGTTTTTATACGTTATTCTCTGTTTGTGTTGCCCTTTCTACGTTTTCGTACATTTTTTTATATTTTCGTACGTTTCAATTCGTTTCATACGTTTTCGTTCATTTTTGTACGTTTTTATATGTTTCTATATGTTTTTTCCGCCTTTGTATGTTTTTGTACGTTTTTCCGTTTTTGTACATTTTTGTACGTTTTCGTCAATTTTTGTACGTTTTTGTCCGCTTTCGAACCTTTTCATCCGTTTTTCTATGTCTTCCTCCGCCTTCGTACGTTTTTGTACGTTATTGTATAAAAACGTATGAAAACATGCAATAAAGTCCAAAAAATATTCAAAAGCGTAAAAAAGTGACATAAACAGCTGAAAACATACAGAGACGTACGAACGAGTACAAAAGCAGACGAAAACGTACGGAAACAAATGAACATGTACGAAACTTACAAAAACGGACGAAAACGTACGGAAACGGATGAGACTGTACAAAAATTGATGAAAACGTATAAAAACATGCGAAAACGTATATAAACGGATGAAAACATATAATAACATCCAAAACCTTACAAAAACGTATAAAATTAGATAAGAAAAGGGATGAAAACACAAAAACGTATAAAATCAAATAAAAACGAAAGCATGTAAAAGTAAATATTAATTACTTAAACACCAAAATGTCCAGCTAAACACCAAAATCTACCTAAGGACCGAAATATCCACTTGAAGAAAAAATGACCATCTCAACAGGTAACAAGTTATCATATTAGTTAGGTCGGAACAGAATTGAAAGTACGTTATTAAAGTCATGTAATAAAAAAATAAGTGTTTCTAGTCGATACAAATTAAAAAATAAGTAGCTATTTTCTAGTTTTTAACCAATAATAAATCAAAAATATAACTATTGTTAGCCTCTACTTCAAACTTTAAAGATTAAACTAAAAAAACCAACCCATCACACATAGATTTTGATCCACACCTTTGAATCCAAGTAGTGGGACCCATAAATCCAACCGTTGATCCCGCACCCAATAGTGTGTGTGTACGTGCGTGTCTTTTTAAACAAGTTGACCGTTTTATATCCCCAATTCCCAAACCCAAAGCACAAAAAATAGCCGTTACCCTCATATAAAACCCTAACCCCCTCTTTCTCCCCAAATTAAAACGCACACCAACTGTTCGACAAAATTCCCAACTAAAAATGGCTTCAAAAACCTCGAACAAAGACATCATCACTCTCCGCGGATCCACCGCCATCGTTAGTGAATTCTTTGGTACAATAAAACTTCTTTTTTCATTTCTCGTCTCATTTTTTCGGTGTATGTTAATGGTTAATTATTCTTTAAAACAACATTTTATAGGATATGCAGCAAACAGTATCTTGTACAATCGTGGTGTGTATCCGGACAGTACTTTCGAAAGAGTGAAGAAGTATGGCCTTCCGTTGTTGCTTTCTCAAGATGAGGGTGTTAAGACGTTCATTGCGAATCTGAATACACAGCTTTCGGGTAAGGTTTTGATTTTGTTTTTTAAGGGGGTGTTTGGCATAGTGTTTTCTAAAGTGATTATTTGAATTTGGTTTTTCGAGTAATAAGTTTCTTGTGCTGGTATAGTGAATTGATTATGCTTATCTAATTATATGTGGGTCAAGTAATCGGTAAAGTTGTAGATGAAACTCACATTTTTGTGATACGCTTATTATTAGGTATCGTTTATAGTTATTGACATGTAAATCATTGAAAGATCATCGAAACTTGATAACATGCAAACAACTGATCATATAGCACATCAAAACACTATATGGTACAACCGATTTTGTTACTAGTGATTAGGATGATTTCATATCACATAAGTAACTGTGTTTATGATTGCTCGATATCACTCATTGCCAAACAGTCCCTAAACTTATGTTACAAACTATACTCGAGTTTTGCTAATGTTATTTAACTTTATATAAATTTTGGTGTTTTAAAGAATGGCTGGAAGCTGGGAAGTTACAAAGGATTGTTCTTGTGATCTCATAATATAGGCCTACAAATGAAGTACTTGAAGTAGGTGAATTTCAGTAATGTACTGATAAGGAATTGTTGAAAAAGGGTATGGATTTTCTTAAAACTTTAGTCCTTTTGTTTTCCAGTCTAACAGACCTAATTGCTGTATTCCAAAATGTCAATTATTGATGATTGATCAATCAATATAGAATTTCGAGGAGAATATTATACATGAAAACAAGAGGGAACTCAAGCAAATAATGAGACATATAGCTTCCAGCATCCACATATTTCCATACCTAGATGAACCCTGTAAACTATTAACAATTTGTTTTTGGTGTGCAAAGTGTCCGCTTTTTTATAAAAAAGAGTATCATGTGTGAGTCAATTAGTATTTTTTACATTGTCAGATATCTTTGCTGTGTTAGCGAGATCTGAAAAACTTGATGTTCCATTCACTTGGACAGAAGTAGACCCTAAACTCGATAGAAAATCCTCAGATGGTGAAACTGCATTCTTTCGATACCAAGGTAACTTTTTATCACCATTTTCTGATACAGTTCATTTTCAATATTATAAGACATGTCAAACTGGTGAAAGATAGTTATATAAAATTTAAACTTACAGGTTTGTAGGTTTTTATTACGACATAACGTATCATTCTAACCTGGTATACTTGTTTTTGATGTTTATGATGCAGATACACAAGGTTGACACTTTGGTGTCTTACAAGAATGATGAATGGGATGAGCAGTAAAAACTGGGATTGTTGCTCCATTCTTTTGTTGAACCTTAAAGACTCATGTGAATCGTTTTGATTCACTTTTGTAAGGCAGGAGGAGTGAAATATGATTCTGGAAACTTGTACCCTTGGGATATTAATGGCAGAAACTTCAAACGAAATCTTTGAAGTTGAAGTATTTGCTCAATAATACAATTGTTTCAAGAAAATTGTTATTTCTTCCTAGTTGTCTATTACTACTGTCTTCACATAAAGAGTATAGTTTGCAATTTTGATCCAAAATGATATATTCTGCAGAAATACACATCTTGTTGCTGTGTTGTGCTATATCAAGAGATGATTGGACATGAAGTGCACTAAACTTCTTGATATTAAGAAACAGCAAAAATATTTATATTGCACATAACACGTTTACACATCTTGGTGAAGTATCAAACGGAAACATGAGGACATGAAGTGCCATAAACTTAATTACTAGTAATCGTCATCAGAATCGCGGCCATTCCCAACAGACTGAGCCTGGCTAATACCACAATAAATACCACCACGATGAAGCTCATCCATTACTTCCACATTTCTGGAGCTCCTGAATTCTCTCAAGCAAATCCAGCCGCGTCGAGAAAGAAAGTCACGAAGATCATCATCGGTGTAAAATATCTTGTCTTCAGTATTGAAAGGCACGTAGTCCGGACTGTACCGATACGCTTTCTTCACCTCATCGAACGAGCACAGTTTGATCATTAGACCTGAAATATTAGATTATTGACTAACAGTCAAAACTCGTTATTTAGTATTTAGGTCTCTTTGTCTTTGATTATTAGACTTGAAAGTTTAACATCATATTTTAACACTCACTAATAGTCAAACACTTACTGAAATGTGTCCAGTCTAGGGATTAATAGTAGACTTGGATTTAGTTTGTGTTTG